>JAQGAZ010002983.1:0-13957 GCA_034692225.1 Polydesmus complanatus
ATCCTATAGAACATACCAAAAAATTAGAATTACCCCACGAAATTCATAAAAAAATTCTTTATTTCCTGGAGTAAATAGGCAACGAGCATTTTTAAAAGATTATTGAGTGTTTTTAAAACATAGTTAGGGGTTTTTAAAGCTTGTTGAAGGCTTTTAAAAGATTTTAGAGTATTTTAAAAATATTCTTGTGTGTTTTTTTTAAAAGATAGTGGAATGTTTTTAAAAAGTGTTGAGTGCTTTTAACACATTGTTAAATGTTTTTATTACATAGTTAAGAGTTTTTAAAAACTTTTGAGGGTTTTTAAAACATTGTTGAGCGTTTATGAAAGATAGTGGAGAGTTTTTAAAAAGTATTGAGTGCTTTTAAAACATTATTAAGTGTTTTTAAAACATTATTAAGTGTTTTTAAAACATTGTTGAGATTTTTTAAAGACTGTTGAGATTTTTTAAAACATTGTTGAGTGTTAAAAACACCAAACCAAGTTTTTTAAACATGGTTTAGAGTTTTGAAAAGATTGTTAAGAAATTTTAAAAGTTATTTCTCTGACTTCAAATTTTGTTTTGCCAATACATTTAAACAATTAGTTAGCTTTAATGACAATTGTTTTTAATTGATACGAGTGAATTTTGTGACTTGTTTTGGATTGGATTTTGTTTTCGTACAATACTTAGTAATAATTTATCAACTGCAGTTAATTTATGTTTCATTTTCTGTCTCGCCTCATTTTTTATTTACATTTTAAGAGACAACTTTTTTTTGGTGTTTATTTACTGCCAAGTGATTGTATTTACAAAATTTAGTACCCTAACTACATAAAATGTATTATAGCATAATGTTTTTGTGTTCCTTCAAATACGTTTTTTTTTTGCTTTTATAGACTGTATTTTTTTTTTCTTAAGGAGCTTTAGTGATTGTTTTCTATCTAAACACTTGTTTTCGTGGAGGACAATTGTTTTATTTTTTGCTTTTAGAAACTGTTATTATTATTATTTTTTTTTTGGTGAGGTTAAGTGAGTGAGTGTACACCCCTAATTGTTCGGACAGCACATGCGCACTCTCTTTCTCTCCAATGTGTTTGAGCAGATTGCGCGCGCGGGAGTGAAAAAAATATTAGCAGAGAGAGCAAATAGCAGATGTTATCGTTGCGCAACGTCCTCGCTTCACGTATCAAATGACGTCGGATCGAATGGCCCTTTTAAGACGTGACGTCACGCGAGAGGTGTGTGTGTGGGACTGGGGGCTGAGTGTGTGAAATTGGAGTGGGTGGATCTCTTACAATTCAATACATTTGTAATCTCACACAATCAAAAGCCATTAAGCATCTTTTCTCCCGCACTTCCTCCATTTCACGCGCCTACCAACCTATTTTTAGAATTATTACAAGGGAAAATAAAATACCGGTAAATAAAATTTAACCCAATGTGACGAAGCAACTTTCTCTCTCACTCACTGTAAGAGCGAAAATCTAATTTAAAGGTAAGAGTATTGGATTTAGATAGGGCGAATAAAATCAAATTCGATTTTCTATCTCCCCCCGAACGAATGAAATTATAATTTGGTTTATTCGAGAAATGTTGGTAACGCGAAATACTCAGTGCCGCGGCACACCTAAAGCTAGCTTTCATCAAACTTTGTTTGTTAAAAATAAATTCAAAGAGAGAAAGTGGTTTTTCCCAAAGGAAAAGCTGGTAATTATTGTCCAAGATGCGTTCTGCACTACGAAAGCCCTTAAATACCACCCCATTTCAGATGACCTAGATCATAAATGAGGCTATTGTGATTGGTTCGCAAGTTCACGTGAATTACTTCAGTTCATAATTATTATTTTTAAGGGAAACATATCTTTATGTACACGGTGTGAGTAAAAAAAATTGTATCCAACTGAATTAGCGTTAAGTTCTTTTAATAATCAAAATATTTAAATGACAAATAGAAAAATTTAATTTCTCGCCCTTATCTCTCGGAAATCTTTTCTCGCATCACACCCCATATTTTTGTAGTCTACCTAATTTAAATCCGCTCGATATTGAATAAAGGCGCTAACGCGTGATACAGGTGTGAGATTAATGCCCGTTACTGCGTATGTTAAGACCGGAACAATTAAATATTCTAAAAAAAAGTTTTTAAAGTAAAGAGTAATGTGTCATTAAAATATTTAAAGGTTATTTAAAAGATTTCGTACTAATTCAGTCGGGTACGTTTTTTTTACAGACACTTTGTATATATACATTTTGAATCTTATTTTGTTTGAAGTGTAAGAATGTTCACTAATGGGATTTTTATTCTCGAATCCGATGATCAAAGTTGCGGAAATAATCTCTCGTAGAAAATAAGGACTTTTATCGGACTTGTTCCTTTTCGCCCAACGTAAATTTAATCTCATTTTCTGCTTTTGCAACTTTCATCCATCTGGCATTATCTGCGATCAATGATGAATGAGGCTGGTGACTGAAGAGAGAAATGAATGAAAAAAAAGGACAATCTCCATCTTTTAAAATATTACAAAAATTTTTATTCGAAATTGAGTTTTATATTTTTAAATTTTTTTTGTTGATTAGCTATAACGAAGTTAGTAAAGGGAAAACAACGTCTACATTGCTTCAGCATAATCTCTTTATGATGGTGATTTTTTTTTAAAGTTTAAAACTACATTTTTATTACGTTTAAATTTGAAAATTTTGTTTTGTATTGGAAAATTTTATTCTTAACCAGCCAAAAAAAATGTCCGTGTTGTTGAACAAAAAAAAAATTCTTATTTTGAAGAGAGTATTTTTTTAGGAATAAAAAGGTTTTTATCGAAAGCGAAAAGTCGTGCGTTATAATAGAAGAAATTTATTTTGAGAAAGTGGACAGACGACAGCAGCGAAAATCTTATTGGGAATTGGCGAATGCAACGGCTGCTGCTGCTGCTCGTGTATTGCGGGTTTGCCGTTCTATTTCATTTCGTAGCGTTATTTAAGGGGGCAGCTGCTGCTGCGAAAAACTTTTTCTCGAAAGCAAAACACAAAAATCTGTTGCCAAAAACTTTTTAACGAATGAAACCTAAGTAAAATTTCTATTACCAAACTATGATTCTACACGGTGTCCGTAAATAAAGCCAACCGAACTGAATTCAGTTGTTTGCTTTCGAAATCGAAATTATGAATCTTATTTAATACCATTTTATTTTTATTTTTTAAATTTAATAAAACGAAAAAATGTTTTTTTGATATGATTTTTCTATTCCAGTTTATCTTGGTTATCACGCGACATTAATGAAAATACAAAAAAAAATATATTTTTCATCTTTTCAATTGAAATAAAAGGAGTAAAAAAAACATAAAAATGAAATTTAATATCGTATATTTTGTTGTGAAAATATGGTTTCCGGGGGGTTTTTTTTTCTCCTACGCCGGAAGCCTCCAAAAAAGCGGATATAAAAGTACGTGACAATTTCCAATTGACTTTTATAAAAGTGGAAAAATAAAAATAGATGGAGAAGATGAAGAGGATTCGTTATTTAAATTTTATAAAAGAATTCTTTCTAAAAATTATTTTTTTTATATCTCATAATACATTGTAATGACATCTAATTAACATAGCCGACTCGGTTAACGACCAAAAAAAAATAATAATAATTATATTGCATAGTCATTCTTCTCATTAAAATCGGAATTTATATTAATATATATTGGAAAATTATCTAGGAAAAAGAAAATAAATTCCTATAGCAATATACAAAAATTTTTATTGAAAAAAAATAAAAATTGGAAAAAATAAATCGATAAAAATCAATTGAATTTTTTTTTTAAAAAATAATAATCAATCGATAATTTAAAATCAACAGTAAATTGGCTTCTTAATCCGCTCTCAAAATGTTGTGCGAATTTTAAGTTAACAGTACTCGGATAAAGCGCTGTAAAAACCTTTCTATGTCGTTATAACCGGGTTCTCAAAAACCTCGTTGATAGTATGAAACAATTAATTAGCATGCGTTTATTATATTAATGCCATATAGTGCTGATGCGTTGGGTGGGCGTTGCGTATGCCCTAGTGACTTCCGCTCTATCAATGGGATCATAATATTAAAAGGGCTGGTGGAAACAGATACTTCTCTAATTAACGTTGATGAGTTGAACAGCAACATTAACATTCTTTACAACGCTCTATTGTAAATTATTGACTAGATAGTCACTCCTCCCCCAAAACACTTTCTAACACTCTCCTCCTTCTGTTTGCATGAGGATGTGTGTGTGTGTGTGTGTGTGTGGACTTAAAGTGCAGAAACGTGTTTTGTGGAATACAAAACTCTCAGATCTTAACCCAGGCTTGTTTTTACGCAACTCACTCTTATATACAATTCATTTTATTCAAAAGAAAAAATTTTAGGATGTAAAAAAAAAAAAAAAAAAATGTGTGAAAATTGAGTTAAAAATATATCTTTTTGTTTGAGAATAGTTTGAAATTCGAATTAAAAAAATTAAATCCGAAGTTTTGCCGAGTGGGCAGGGTTTATTTTGATTTTTAGATGCCTTATACAACAATAGATAAGGAAAAAAAACCCATTTGAAAATAAATGATTCGAAGCGAAATGATTCTGAATTAAATGATTCAAAAATTATTTAATATCGAACAATTTCAAGCTAACTCTTTAAAGTCAAATGTCTCAAAATAAAAAACAGTTTCGCGGGAAAATGTGAAGTGAAAGTGATTTTTCCATCTCCATCACTCTGCTTTTTCTGCATTGCTCCATCATTCTTTTCCTATTCTCTCTAAATTTTTGGAATTTTTGCGTTAGATTTATTTATATCTAAAGTTTATTCAATCGGAAGTTTGCCATTATATGTTCAAAAAAAAAAACACTTTATACATTTTTAGCGTTAAAAAAAATTGGGGAAATTTAAAATTCTTTTTAAAGCGAAATAAGTTTAAAAACTAAATCATTCAAAATAGGAACAGAATCCAAGCAAATTGATTACAAATTAAATTATTCAAAATAATAATTTCGATAGGAAATGATTCAAAATGAGACGATTAAAAATTTCAAAATATAAACGGATTTTCAGGGGAAAATCTGAAGTGAAAATGATTTTTCCATCTCCATCACTCTGCCTTTTCTCTATTTTGCTTTAACCTTTCTCTTATCACTTAAGGCGTTAGATTTTTATTAAAATTTATTTCAATCGGAAGTTGTGTGTGTGCATTGAATGAACACCTTAAATTTTTGCGTTTAAAAAAAATGTGAAAATTTAAAATCTCTTTTAAGTGTTAAAAGTCTTTTTAAAAAATTGTTTTCACGCAACAAACATTAATGATTCTATTTAATTCGCTAGCGCGCGAGTCGTTACGCGAATCAAATTGACCCTGATAGCACTTTTCTCGGGAAGGCGAGGGGAGGGGGGCGTTAAGTACGGTATAAATATTCACAAAGTACTAGTAGTAGGTCGTTTCATCATCCTTCATTCTCCATTTATGCCCGAAACAGCGTTATTTATGAAGCGAAATCCAGTTAGATAAATAAGTAAAAGGGTGAAAAATGTTGACGAATTGTTTTTGGGCGAGGAAAGGAAAATCACTTTTCGAGGAAATTAAACTCTGCTGATTCACGCATGCGCTTATCATTTAATTACTTTCCTCAACGACAAGAAAAAAATAAATAAATAAAGAAAAATTTAATAAGAAAATCAAACAAAAATCTTATCAGATTAAAAACGTCAAAAAAAAAAATAATAAAATAAATAATTAAAAATTAATTACGTAGATTACTGAGCACAAAATAAAAGAGATAAGCAAATAACGTACGTACCTAGAAAACAAAAATAAATAACGACTAATCAATATAATCGGGGAAAAGTTTTACTACTAAAAAATTAATTAACAAATTTTTTTAAGAAAAAAAAATTAAGTTTTGTAATTAGACGAATTTCGTGTAAAAATGGATGTACGAGATTAACTGATATTATCAACGTACATTTAGACACACCCCCTTTCTTAAAATCTAAGATACGTCACAATGTATTACATTTTTTTTTTTCTTTGTGTGGATTCAAATCGAAAATTTAAAAAAAAAAAAAAATTTCGAACGATTCACAATAAAAAAAGAAAAGATTCAAATCGAGGTCTAACCTTATTCAATTCCCTCGTAATCTTTATCGAAATGTAAATTGAGTTTTTAAATGAAAACGACTTTCTTCCTTATATTTACATTTTTTTCTGTGGAAAATAATAAGAATACAAATAAAAAAATGTTATTAGGATTTTTGAATTTTATTTCACAAATTTTAATTCAAAAAAAAAAGATGAACAAAATCACTATTGATATTTATTTAAAAAAAAATCTTAATTTATTCTTGAAGGAATAATAGATGGCAAAATAATGTGAATCGCGGACAACAACTATTTTTTAACATTAAAAAAAAACGCAACTTCAAATTGTTTTCTATAGTATCGCCAATAAAAATAATGTGGAATTGAAATGTATAAATCTAAAAAAAAAAAAAACGGGTTTATTTTTAACGTTGCAGCTGCATGTGTATGATTCCCCCTAAAGGATTGCCTTTCGAAAACTTCAAATTTTTATTTTTAGCGACATTTTTATATTTAATGTTTACAATGCGTTGTATCAATATTCATAAAAATAAAGAAAGAAAGTAAGGATATTGGTTGAGTGAAAGAATATTATTGTGAACGAGCATCCATTTTTTAATATTTTTTTTTCCTCTCTAAAGTGGAAATGGAGTCAAGTGGTTTGTCTGTTTCGAGTACACCGGAGACAGAGTGATGGGAAAAGAGAAGAAAACGAAACGAAAGGATAAAAAGAGGAATGATAAAAGTTAAGAACGCATTTGGAAGAAAAAATATATAATATATATCGCGGAGTGATGAAGAGTGAAAACTCATCCAAAAATCAAGAGTAAAAAAGAGAGTGATAAGAGACAGAGCAGAGTGATGAAAATGGGGAACAATGTTGCAATAGATAGAAAATAAATTAATGAAAAATCAGCAGCTTGATGAAGGGAAATCAGCGAGTGATGGATAGCGAGAGAGAACAGAGTAATAAAGCGATAGAGATCTGAGAGCCTTTAGAGGGGGAGATGGAGAGTAAAAAAATGTGATAGACAGAACAAGAGTGATGGAAATAGAGAAATAAAAATGATGAAAATTGAGAGTAAAATAATAAGGGATATCAATGCTAGAGAAAAGAACAGAGTGATGAAGAGAGAGAGAGAGAGAGAACAGAATGATGGAAAAATTAACAAAAATTGAGAAGAGTGATAACACTCTTATCTCTCTATTTTTATGTTTTAGCGATGTAAACGTTTGCAACAAATGAATATTGTTTTACACTTGGTTTTAACAATATTATTTTTGTATACAGTATTATAATGAGAGTGCAATAATAATTTTGAGAGCTTCAGCTTTCAACAACAATAATAACGTGCCATTGGTGAATTATTATTAAGAGGGGAAGGGAGTGGGGGGGAGAGGGGGGAGAAGAGTGATAATTATGTGATCTTATTTACATGTTTAGAATAACATCATTAAATAGACATATTTATGATACGAGCAGAGCTTAGACTACCGCGAAAGAGTAACGACGATCGCGTTTGCCAACTGCGCCGCGAATATAATACATGTAATGGTATACAATAAAACTCAAATTTGATTTAAGATCTTATTATTATTTATTTATTTTTTTTTTTTTAATATTATTTTTCTGACAGCTAAATTTGTTAAACAAAGTTGAAAATACGTTGTGTTAGAGGACATTTTTGTGTATAACAGGGACATTTTTTGTGAGTATGGGATGCAGAGAGCGTGGTTAACATGATTTATTGTTGGTAGGCTTAATTATCCGGGCACTTAAAAAACAATATACATGTACATGTATACATTTATTTTTTTTTTTTTTTGGTTTTAAATTAATTAATTAGTTATTAGAGAATGAAATTTGCGGGAGTAATTAGGCGTGTTTTTAATTTTTTCGTATAATTATTTCCTACGTGTAGCCTACTTGTTTTTCGTTTAGACGGAGAATAACAAAATCCCTTCTCTCACTTAACATCAATGTCGAATTAATTAAGAAAATTAATTCTAGTCGGGAGGCTTAAGTCTAAGCCTCTCTCTTTTTAAATCGTTTCTGTAGGCGGAGCTAAAACCTACCGGTAGCCAAATTTCGGAAACCTCGGAAATTTTAATGTTATATGTTATGACGGAAATTTTTTTCTTTTTAAAAGTTAATTTATGTTAAGACTAATTTAAAACCACTTCCCTTAATTCAAGACAAAGTCTTCTCTTACTAAGTCTTATCAGAAATGTCGATATAGTTTACACGAAAACGTTCTTTAGATCTGAATTTTATTACCTATGTCAAAACCGACATGTTTTCTATTTTTAACATTGGTTTTTCGTGCGAGTGAGTCGTGGGGTTTACCAATGAATTTTGAAATTCTACTCGCGCGAGTGTTCATGTTCTTTAACTCCATTCGCGCGAGTATTTACTTCGTGAAACTTGCATTCGCGCGAGTAGTTACTTCCTAAAATTATTCTTATTTTCTTCATTATTTACTTCCTAAACATTCCTTTCGCGCGATGGTTTACTCCCTTAAATCTTCATTTAAGCAACTGTTTACGCTCTAAATATCTATTTAAAGGAATGTTTACATTTTAAAACTCTATTAAAAAGAGTGTTTACTCCCCTTTAAGCAAATGCTTACTACTTGAAACTTCATTGAAAAGAGTGTTTACTTCTTAAAACCTCTTTTCCACGAGTGTTTATACATTATAAAACTTAATTTAAGAGAGTGTTTACTTTCTAAAACGTCTTTTTAACAACTGTTTATTCTCTAAATCTCAATTTAAAGGATTGTTTACTACTTGAAACTTCATTGAAAAGAGTGTTTACTTCTTAAACCTCTCCTTTAAGCAAACGCTTACTACTTAAAACTTCATTGAAAAGAGTGTTTACTTCTTAAAACCTCTTTTCCACGAGTGTTTATACATTATAAAACTTAATTTAAGAGAGTGTTTACTTTCTAAAACGTCTTTTTAAGTAATCGTTTACTCTCTTAAATCTTCATTTAAGCAACTGTTTACTCTCTAAATCTCTATTTAAAGGATTGTTTACTTCTTAAAACTCCCATTTAAGAGAGTGAAAGCAGTGGGAGAGTTACCAAAACTACTCTTGTCATTGTTAAGACAGTTTCTTTTCTATGATCCGACATTTAACTATCACCGACATTAACTTTCCCCGCACAACCGAAAGTGTGTGGTTATAACCCGCTTCGGTAATAATTTCCGTACATCGACCAAGGTTTTTGTTTACCCACAGAATTTAATTATTCTCATTGGATTAAGAAGAAAGTTTCGGCTCAGACCCGAAAAAAATAATGAGCTCGTTTTCAAAGTTTGCGCGTTCGTTAACGCAGTCGGAGTGGGTACTCGATCGGTTCCAGGGGCGCGTTCTCATTACCGCCGCCGGGGCGATTAACCGCATCAGGGGCGCTCATTAATCTCCTTTAACACAGAGAATAATACTAATAATAATAATAATGACGAGGAAGTGTGTTCTCGACTGCAATTAAAACGCCGGTGTGTATATGTGTAGGCACCGCCTATCTGGTTTGGCTCCGCCCCTCAACTCAGTCTAAACGAGCGCATAGTCACGTTCGAGTTAACGAGTTCAAAGGAAAAACGAGAGCTCGTAGTTAACACCGCCACTTAACTCGGAGGGGGTTTGATTATATCGAGATAAAAAAAAAAGGAAGGAATGAATCTGGGGTTTTATGGAGGACGAAATTTAATTAGTGATTATATATCTCGTCGTCTAATATTTACCTGTCGATTTTAGCGAGAAACTGAGGTGTGTTTGTTTAGCGGATGTAAAAGCGATTTACTGTTCAAAGTTTTCCGATTTAAAAACATAATAATATTAAAAAAAAAAAATCGGGTTTTGGATGTTAATTCGGCGCTTCAATGATGATGATGATGATGTTGCTCATGTTTTTGAAGATTTTTAAGGGAGGGAGGGCGGGGAAATTTTTTTAATTTACGTACATTAATTATTTAGGTCGGCAGTTTTATTTGTTTACTTTACTAATGGACAAAAATGTTGATCATTTTTCTTCGCTTATATAGATACGATTAATCGATTATTTTTAATTAAATCGATTAAATTTGCTTATGAAATGAGTTTTGTTTTTTTGTTTTGTTTTTAATCTCATTTTTATCTAAATGAAAGCTATTTTTAATCCCCCGCGTTTTTTTATCACCGGAAATGCAACAACTCGCGAGCTGGGGTTACATTTAGCGCTGTTTACGAAAATTAAGTGAATCAATATAATATTATACGAGATGAATTAATGGAGTGAATCTATTAAACATTCTCTTCTTCGTCTTCATCTTCTCTATTCGCATCGTTCTGCCTCGATGTTTATTTAAGACTCCTTCTTGAATCAACAAAACGGAGGAGGATCAAAAGCACAACTTCATTAACAACACACCCATCAATAACTCTTTTTTTTTTTTTGTTTATTTATTTATCTCTTCCCCCTTCTATTCCATCGAAATCTATACTATCAATCATCGATACAACGAACTTATTGGTATCGTTAGGTGAGAAAATGTGATCGATACAACGAAATTTTGTTTAGTTTTTAAAAGAAAAAAGGTGTATATATGAAAATGGGGATTTTTCCCTACTTTTTTTTTTTTTTTTATGAATTTTTAAGGTTACTCAAAGTGACTTTTTTAATTAGCAAAAAATTTCTTTATTGATTTTTTACCGAATTTTTTCATTAAAACTAATTAATTTCTATTTAATTAATTAATTGGAATTGAAAGAAATTCCTACAACTTCAGTTTTTTTTTTTTTTTTTGTAATTTCAACCTTTGATTATAATAGGTTTCGTTACAACGAACTAACTTCATTCTATGTACCGCACCGTATCTTACGCAAATTTCTTTAATTTTTGCTTTATAACCGAAATAACGGAATTTAAACTAAGCATAAAAAAAAATTCGTTATATCGACATTCTCTCTAATGAGAAAAAAAAATGTAGATAAAGGGCGTAAAATAACATGGAAAGATAAGGGAAGAAAAAGATAAGAAAAAGATCAAATAAAAAGATGAGATAAGAAGCGGCTTTTATATCCTCAGGCAGCAGGCTATTCGTGCTCCGGATGACGTCATCTCCGGCTCGGACCGTTGTTATGTATTAAGAAACGAACGTTTTTATAAGTTAATTAAATTGATTGCGAGCGCGCGCACACACACGTGTTGATTGATTCGCCCATGGAATTCGTTTTCACAATAGAAACGGTGATGACTTTGCTGGATTTTCATCTCTCTCCAGGAAGAAAAGGAATGGGGATAAAAATCAACAAGTTTCCCTCGTGGGTGGGAAGGGGGGGGGGGGGATATAGATTTAGGGGGTGGAGATTGGTGGGTGGGGGGGGGGTTGTTTTGATACGAACGAGACGCACTTTGACGCACCCCCAGCATCGATCGCATTGAGTCAACAGCGTGTAAAGGAATTAGGAGGAGGGGCTTCGGATACATAGGGGGAGGAGTTTGAGATGAAAGGGGGAGGGGCTTAAAACAGGTGGGGTTTTTTTTTAGATCAATCATTTTGATTACTTACAGAGTATTTTTTTTTTTTACGAAATGTCTAGAATTACTTTAATTAAATAGAAATAACTTAAAGAAATTAAATGTCAAAATTTAAATCTTGAATTTATCGTAATTTTGTTTTTTTTCTTCTTCAATTAAGTTTATTACCTCGATTCTCTCTAATGGGTAATTTAATTAAGAAAATTATATTGAATGAGTAATTTAAATAAGCAAAAAAAAAATGGTGAATGTCAATTTATTATTGACTCGGTTAATAAAAAAAAAATTTATTTCGAGGAATAAAAGCTATAAAAAAAAATAAGAAAAAAAAACAAACAAAAACAAATAAAACATTATTGCTAAAAAAATAGTTAAAAATTCAACTTCCGGTTTATATTTTTTAAAATAGTAATAAAAAAAAAAATTTGTAGGTTAGTAAATTAAATGAATATTTATTTGGTACCGGAAAATACTCGAAATAAAAATAAATAAATAAATAAAAATAGATAAAAAAAAACCAGTCAACCAGTTTAAATAAATAATGAATTAACAAATAGAAAGAAGATTAAAAAAAGGAGAAAAAAATTCTAGTAATGAACTTTTAATAAGAAAATAATTAATCTGGATTTATTTTTTATGGTACCAACTATATAAATAAAAAATGTGAAATTTTATTTTAATTTTAAAAAACATTTAATTTTAATAGTGCCAAAAAAAATAAAATATATATAAAAAAAATAATAAATTTTAACATCAAAAAATAAATTAATAAATTTTAATACAAAAAAAAAAAATTGATTTTTTATATCAAAAAAAGTGAATTTTAAAAATCGAACAAAGTGAATTTTAATAATCGAGAAAAGTGAATTTTAATACGAAAAAAAAATCCAGTTTTGATATGAAGAAAAGTGAATTTTAAAAATCGAACAAAATAGAATTTTAAAATCAAGAAAAGCGATTTTTAAAAATTTGAAAAAAGTGAATTTTAATACCAAAAAAAAAAAAAAAAAAATTGAGTTTTGATAAGAGGAAAAATTTAATTTTAATAATCGAGAAAAGTGAATTTTAATACGAAAAAAAAAAAAATGGAGTTTTGATAAGAAAAAAAAAATTGAATTTAAAAAATCGAGAGAAAAGTGAATTTTAAAGTCGAAACAAAGTAAAATTTTAGAATATTAAGAGATGCAAGTGAAAGTGCTTTCTTACCTGCGTGAGTGTGTTTGAAGAGCAGAAGCTGATTAAGGCGATGATCGAAATGAGCGATTGAAACATAATTTATTATTATTATTATTTATTTTTTTTCTTTTCTAAAAAGTCTTTGAAAGAAGGAGCGAAAATTGCGGTTCAATGTGATCCGAGCGAGTGATCCAGAGTGAATGTTGAACGTGATCCGAGCGAGTGATCCAAAGTGAATGTCGGATCTCACCAACACCACCACCCACACCCTTAAAGGACCACCCACGTGGCGAGGGTCGTTCGCAAACCCCGTCTCCTTTTTCTCTCTTAGCATCCTTCTGTCTCTCTCTCTCTCTGTGCTCCGTACACAATAAAACATCTCTTGAAACATTTACGCGATAGACATTTTAATAATTCAAAAGCAACGCCATCTGGCGGGCGCCTGCCGCCACAAAATGACCTTTGTATCAAGGTTTCCTTTGGCTTAAAACACACATAAAATGCCACACTTTACAACGTCAACAACTGTTTCCTTCAATATCCCTCCCACTCCTACTACCCTTTCAAACAATTTATACTCTCGTCGCATTGGAGAAAGCGATACTCTTTATTTTTACTAACCGGAAACATTTTGCAGAAACGTGAGAAAAATTATTTCTGATTTGCGAGGTGCATTTTAAATTTTTTTTTACGTTTATTGCCAATGTAATCGTCGTTATCCTAATATACGGTATATAAAAAGCTGAAACTCGGCTGAAGCTTTATACACTAGCCAACTGAACCTCTCTTGCCACGGGGAAATCGTGAAAAAGATAGTGAAAGGTGGCTTAATGTGGATTAGGCTTATTTCACTAATTACGAGGACATCAGCGCCACATTTGGGTATACTTTTTCATAAACCACGCCACCATTTCACTACCCAGTAGCACAGCTCTCTATGCCAGCCATCACTAATGCTGGGAGCACCAAAATCATTTCTCTCACATCCTGAGTCGGGGCCTTGGAGAAGCCTTGAGCTTACGAGGCGCGAACTTTTTTTTGAAATTTTTTTTTTTTTGAAAAAAATTTTTATTTGAATTTTTTTTTTTTTTTGAAAATTTTTGTTTTGAAAAATTCTTTTTTTAAATTTTTTTTTTTTAAATTTTTTTTTGAAAATTTTTTTTTGAAAATTTTTTTTTGAAAATTTTTT
>JAQGAZ010002984.1:0-13954 GCA_034692225.1 Polydesmus complanatus
AGCGAAAATCCTCTAAACAAAAGCCACTTTTACTATTTTAAAATGCTGAAAACCTCTATAAAGTGACCAACTTTACTTTTAAAATACTGTAAATTTAAAAAAAAACCTCTTTAAAAAGACCAAAATTTCCAGTTTTGATCCGAAAAGCCAACTATAAAAACCTCTATAAAAAAGCCACTTAACCTTTTGAAATTCGCAAAACCTCCATAAGACGTACGCGAAAATGCGCTTTAACAACCAAAATATGCCGCGCGGCAAAAACATCCTTCAACCCCCTAGCGGCAGTTTTAACCCCACCCACTCGTGTAGAGAAAACACGAAAACGCAATAAAAGCGGGTAATGCGTGTGCGCATGCGCCGTAATGTATTTGACTTTTGAATACGAAAAATGTAATCTAATAATAACAATCTTTTTATTTCGTCATCAAAAATGCATTCGATGACGTCACGCAACGCGTAGAACCTCTGTACAAAGACCGCCAAAGTTCAACCTCTTTAAAATGACCAGCAAAATATTCGCTTTGAATCTTATTAAATGCGTAAACACATCGATTTTTTTTTCTTCTTCCGCTTTAGTCAAATAATCTCTTTTCAACCGGAAAAAGATAAAAAAAATTTTTTTTAAAAAAACTGCGCATGCGCTTAAAGCTATATATTTTTCTTTTAGTGACAAAATAATATTGTAATGAGATCGATTTAACGCACTTTAATGCAGTAAATAGACGAATGACGTCATTCAGGAGGGTTTCTACGGGCGATCAACCTACGTCACGCGTAGACCATATAGGTTCTCAACTTCTCACTAACGCGGGCCAAAAATACAAATCCAATTGATTTATTATTATTAATATAAAGAAAACCTCTATAAAAAGACCGTAGGAAAAAAAATCCTCTTTACAAAGACCGATTGTGCTATTAAAATGCAAAAATCTTCTATATAACGACCATAAAACAATTTATAAAAAAAAAATCTCTGTACAAAGACCGAATTTAAAGTTTAATATAAAAAACAATTCTCTTTATAAAGACCAAATTAATTATTAAAATACAGAAAAGCTCTTTAAACTGACCGACTAAAGTATTAAAAACCTAAAAACCTCTCTACAACGACCAAATTAATTGCTAAAATGCTGAAAACTCCTTTTATAACGACCATAAAACATAAAATAAAAAAAAATCTTAATTAAGACCTATAGACACCCTTAAAACAAACCAATGAACCTCTTTATAGCGACCGAAATTACAGTTTTAATAAGAAAAACTTCTTTACAAAGACCGAAATCGCACTTAAAATGAGAAAAACTCCTTGAAAAAGACCAAATTTAAAGTTTAAATAAAAAAACCTCTAAATAACGACCGATTTTACTGTTACAAAACAAAAAAAAAAACACCCCGCTATAATGACCATAAAACAATTTAAATAAAAAAAAACCTCTTTAAAAAGACCCAATTTAGTGTTTCAATACAAAAAACTTCTATACAAAGACCGAAATTGCTCTTAAAATGAGAAAAACCCCTTGAAAAAAACCAAATTTAAAGTTTAAATTAAAAAACCCTCTATATAACGACCAAACTTACCATTACAATATAAAAAAAAGCCTCGTTATAGTGACCATAAAAGAGTTTAAATGGAAAAAACCCCTTTAAAAAGACCAAATGCATCGTTGAAATATAAAAAAACCCTCTTTAAACTGACCGTATTTGGTGTTTTAATACAGAAAACCTCTTTATAACGGCCATAAAAACAGTTTAAAAAAACCCACCCTCTATAACACGACCTAAATTTTCGTTTAATTCGCGCAAAACCTCTTTACAATGAATCTTCTCTTCCTTTGCTATTAAATCGTATTGGAAGTTATTTTTAGCAGCCATTGAAGAAGAGTGCTGCGCGGTGCAGCTAGCGTTTGTTTCCCCTACGTTAAGTCTACAAGGATGCGCAGGGGTAGCTCAAATATATTTTTTGGTGTTATGCGGTGCAGCTGCCTTATATAAGAGTAACGTTAAGTTTACAAAGACTTCAAGGGGCAACGAAATAATTATATCGAAGGAAGAAAAAAAACATTCTTTCCCGGAAACCATTAATTAAATAAAAAAAAATTTTTTTTTGCTTACCTTGTGTATTCACCGGAAGTGCTAGCAAAGCTTTTTCATCTTAAAAAAAAAAAATAATTAATTTTTGAAACTAAGAAAAAAAAAAAAAGATTTTAATTAAGTTTTTTCTCTGAATTAATTAATTAAGTAATTGAGAGACTAATTAAAAACTCTCTTGAGGGACAATTTTAAGAAATTACTTAAGGGATCGCTCAAGTGGAGCTGTTTACTCATAATTTAAATAAAAAGATACGGTAGGGATTTTTCCTTATTACTTTAAAAAAAATTAGTAAGTGCTGGTCCACACTTAAGTGAAGTGTCTTCCTTAAGTAGGCCTAATATTATTTGATAGGTGAAGCCATCTCTATAAGTGTCTTAATTTTTTATAAGTAAGGTTTTATAATAAAAAAAAAAACCATTTTTTTTAACTGACCAAATTTACATTTTTAATGAGGAAAACCTCTTTATAACGGACTGTTAAAGTAAAATGCAAAAAACCCCTTTACAGAGACCAAAATTACTGCTTCAACATAAAAAACCTCCTTAAAAAGACCGAATTTACTATTAAAAAAAACCTCTTTATTAAAAATAAGAAAACCTCTTTAAATTGACCGATTTTATTGTTAAAATAAAAAAACTCTTTTTAAGATGACCACATTTTTTTCTCCAATAAAAACCTCTTTATAACGACCAAATTTACGATTTTAAAAAAGACCTCTGTAAAATGACCAAATTTGTTTTTAAAATGCAAAATAAAAAACTTCTTAAGATGACCACATTTGCTCTCACAATAAAAACCTCTTTATAATAATCATATTTTCTTTAAACACAAGAAAACCTCTTTAAAATGACCACATTTGTGGTTTAAAAAACCCTCTTTACGGTTTCAAAAAAAAAACCCTCTCGTAAAGGACCACATTTGCTGAAAAAATAAAAAAAAATCTCTTTAAAATGACCGCTCAGTGCCTTAATATAAAAGACCTCTTTAAAGTGTCCGAATTTAAAAATTTTATTTTTCCGCGGCGGTATTTTTGGTGTTTCCGCAACGCAAACACTTTTATTTTTTGTTTTCTTTCTATTTCCGGAAGTCCTCGTAGGTTGATGACGTCACTTAGGAGTGTTCGTGCGCATGCGTAATGAAGATGATTAAAGCGACGAGAAGCTTATAATAGGATTACTATTGTTTTCCTAGCATCACTTCCGCCCAGTCACCTGACGTCACTTGCCGCCATCGGCTGATTGCCTCTTGACACCAAAAAAGCGGGGAGTAAACTGGTCGATAGAATAACAGCTCCCTCTGGCGGTGGTCGCGGCTAAGATGGTTAAGCTCCGCCCACACCATTACAAAATGAATTCTTAATCGCCGCTTTTAAGTGGGCCCCGAAACTTAAGTGAGTCCACTTAAAAAAAGAAAATTCGTTCTTTATTAAAGTATAGTTTGAGTCGTGCTGCCCCTTAAAATTCCTCATAGAGTTAACATAATATAAACAATGGCGAGCAGCACCGCAAAACACAAAAAAAAAAAATTTTTAATAATTTTGCTGCCCCTTAATAATCGCATTGATTTTCAAATAAATTTTATATAGTAGGTTGCGGTGCATTGCAGAGATGCAATGCGGCGCGGCTGTATGATTTTTATCTCATAAAAAAGACACGCGTGTCGCCAGGGGCAGCGCTTGATTAAGTTATAATCGCGCGTGACGTATGGTGCGACATATTATTTTAATGACGTCATCCGCGTATTGTTTTCTCGAGATTATAAGAAAAATTACTCGTAAGCGGATTAACTCAGCTTTAATTAAGAACTTAATCCGCTAATTATTCCGCGACGGATTTTTTTTTTATTGGCGACGGAATTTTCCATTAAAAAAAAAAGCTGAAAAACCTCTGTATAAAGATCGAATTTTAATGTTTAAATTAATAAACCTCTTTAAAAAGACCAAACTTATAGCTAAAATATACAACAATCCTCTCTAAACAGACCAATTCTTACATTAAAATGTAGTGAAAACCTCTCAATAGCGACCGCCTATACTGTTTAAATGAGAAAAATCTCTTTAAAATGACCGATGTTTATTATTAAAATACTAAAACCTCTTTACAACGACCGAATTTACAGGTAAAAAATGCTTTCACCTTTTTATTATGACCACAATTGCTCTCAAAATAAAAAAAATGTCTTTAAAAAGACCAAATATCCTTACAAAGACCGCCAAATTGACTTTTTAGAGGAAAACCTCTCTAAAATGACCGAATTTACAATTGAAAATGATAAGAAACCTCTATTTAATGGCCAATTTTATTATTTCGCTGACAAAAAAACCTCTTTACTACGACCGATTTCAAAATAAAAGACCTCTTTAAAATAACCATATTGGGTTTTAAAAATGCAAAAAACCTCTTTAATGAAAACCAACTTTTATAAAAACCTCTTTATAACGACCAAATATACGGTTAGTATATAAAAAAAAAACCTCTTTATTAAGACCGATTTTGCAGTTTTAAATTAATAAACCTCTTTAAAGCGACCAAATTTACCGTTTCAAAAACAAAGACCTCTTTAAAATGTCCGAACTTAGTTTTAAAATACAAAAAAAAAACCTTCTTTATAACGACCACATTAGTTTCTAAACAGAAATAAAACCCCTTCATAAAATGACCATACTAATAACTAAAATGCACAAAAACCCCTTTGTAGCGACCAAATTTACTGTTTAAAAAATACCTCTTTAAAATAACCATATTGGTTTTTAAAATAAAAAACTTCTTTATAACGACCACATTTCTTTTTAAAGCAATAAAAACGTCTTTATAACGACCACATTGCTTTCAAAACAGAAAAACCCTCTATAAAATGACCATACTTATAGCTTAAAAGCGCAAAAACCTCTTTATAGAGACCTTAATTTATTGTTTAAAAAAAAATTCCTCTTTAAAAGGACCAAAATTTCTTTAAAAAAATTAGAACCGTCCTTTGTTGAGAGGTTTTTAGAAGTCAACATTAAAGGCAAAAAAATTTTTTTTTTAAATGTATAAATAAATTTTTCAAAATCGATAATTTTGTTGATCGATGTGAGATCAAAATATTAAACATTTTTTATGACGTAATGAGGCTTAAAAATCCCCACCCACCTCCCTTACCCCACCCTAAGCGCTCCTATAAATAAGTTGCAAAAGTTCGCGAGACAAATATTTATCTTGCGGCGGCGGAATATTTTACGCGTCAAATTAGCCGCACATAAATAAAAAATCGATAAATAAAAAAACACATTTTTATTTTTTTGACGCTGAAATATATAAAAAAAAAAAATCAATCAATAAATTATCTCGTTCAAAATTTTCAACGGGAAATTCTTTTTTCGAGATAAAAAAATTTCTCAAAACGTCAAGAAATGCAAAAAAAAAAAATCGATTTTTCGCTTATCAAAAATTCATCGATAAGAAAATTTGCGGGCTCAAAAAATAAACAAACAATAGGAAAAAAAAATTTTGCGTTTGAAAGACAAAAGTTTACGATGTTAAAGCTCAACCGGCAGTGAGGCAGAAAGGGAGAAATACGGAATGGCAGAAACAAAGATTAAAATTAAGCAAAAAAACAAACTTGCCAAAAAATATTTGGCTTAAAATAGAAAATAAATACCGGTATTGTATTAGCAAAAAAAAAAATAATAATAATGAGAAAAAAGGAAAATTAAGCATAAAGCAGAAAATAAAGATTTGGCATAAAATAGAAAATACATTTCAACAAAAAAAAAAAAAAAAAAAAATAGGAAAAAGCGGAAAATAGAAAATAAATGGTAGCAAAAAAATAAAAAAAGATTTTCTAGCAAAAAGCGGAAAATAAAAATTTGGCATAAATTAGAAAATACAAATTAGCAAAAAATAATAAAATAAATAGATAAATTTAAACAAAAAGCAGAAAATAGAATTTCCTTAGCAATTAACTTTTGCATAAAATGGAAAATCAGCAAAAAGGCAAAAAGCATAAACATAAAATTTGCAAAAAAAAAAATCAATAAAATACTCAAAAAACAAAACTTGAATAAAACAAACAAAAAAAAAATTGAAAATTTAGCAAAAAGCATAATAAAGAAATTACTTAAAAATTAAATTTGGCATAAAACAGAAAAATAAATTTTAAACCGAAAACAATCAAAATTTAGCGAAAAGAAATTAGAAAAGAAAATTCGAGCCAAAAGGCATAAAAAAGAAATTTGCATAATAAAAAAAAAGAAAAATTTGGCATAAAAGAAGAAAAAAAAGAAAAATTTTGCAGAAAATAAAAAAAAATAATTACTAATGTAGAAAAAAGAAACATAATAATAATAAAAAAAAAATTAGCAAAAAAGCAGAAAAAAAAAAAATGTACAGAAAAAGAAAGTTGGGCATAAAATTGAAAACGCGGTTTGTTTTTCTCTCTCTTTTTATTTTTCCAGCGGTTTCTTTTTTCTCGGTTTTGTTTTGTTTGTTTTATTTGTTGTTGGAAGCAGACGATCCATCAAAAGCGAATAGAAACCCCCTCGAGACACCTCCTTCCCCCACCCCCCCCCCCCCCCCACCATCCCCTCCCCCCACCTCACCCCTTAACCTTTCCGGTTGAAAGAGGGGCGCAGAACGAAGTGCGCGAGAAAAGAAAACGCTTTTCATTGGCGAAACTAATTACGCGATCAAAAAGATTTAAGATCCGCTCTTATTAAAACAACTGATCCGTTCTTCATACCGGCTCATTCCTCCCATCAAAAAATAAATAAATAAAAAAAAAACCCACGCTATTTCCGGTTATAATAATTATTGTTTTTCCGAAAACAATTTTAATTGCGATTCCTCAACCACTTCCGCCTACACTCATATAAAGCAGCGATCGATCGATGAGATGAACCGGATCGATGAACGAGATTTTGTTTTTACTAATTGAATTTTTTTTTTTGGCGGGAATGAGACAAGTTAATCTTTCTTCGTCAACGTAAAAAAATTGATTTTTTTGCCACTTCCGGAAATAGAATTAATTATATTTATATCCCCGAGATAAGACTTCTTCCGGTTTGAAAGAAGTAAAAATAATTATTACGGAGTAAACAAGATTTAAAGTCCGCGACAGGATATAAAGTCTCCCGGATTTATATATATAAAAAAAAAAAATAGAACGTTTCTGGCGGAGGATTTAATTTCTATAGGACTTTTAATCTGAAGGGGAAAGTTATCTAGAAAAAATTACAATGAAAAAAAAAATATGGCGGATTTTTAATCCGAGGAGATTTCTAATGAGAGTGCATTTCTTTTAAGATTTTAAGTCCAGAGGATTAAAAAAAGATATCCTTTTTTTTTAATTCAGCTAATAAAATAAATCCGAAGATATAAAGTCCAAACTAAATGTAAATCTTGATGCACACCAAAGTGTAAATCTTTCACTAACACGAATAGCAAATCTTTCTCCAAAAAAGTGTAAATCTTTCTTGAAAATTTCTCCCTTGATGAAAGTGTAAATCTTTTTTTACATTTAAGTGTAAATCTTTCTCTAAAACAATGTAAATCTTTCCCTTGATGAAAGTGTAAATCTTTCGTGTAAATCGTTTCTTACATCAAATCTTTATTTGAAATAGTGTAAATCTTTCATTAAAATCAATAGTAAATCTTTCTCTGAATCTATATAAATCTTTCTCTAAAACCATGTATAAATATGTAAATCTTTCGTGCAAATCTTTCCCTTGGATGAAAGTAAAAATCTTTCGCGTAAATCTTTCACTAAAACGAATAGTAAATCTTTCTCTGAAACAATGTAAATCTTTCCCTACATGAAAATGTAAATCTTTCCCTACATGAAAATGTAAATCTTTCGTGCAAATCTCTCCATAGTTAAAAGTATAAATCTTCCACTAAAACGAATAGTAAATCTTTCTCTGAAACAATGCAAATCTTTCTATAGATCTGTCATGTAAGTGTAAATTTATGTGTAAATCTTTTCTTACTTTAAAATGTAAATCTTTATGCATATTAAAATGTAAATCTTTCATAAAAACAAAGCGCAAATCTTTCTATAAAAAAGTGTAAATCTGTCTTTTAAAAAAAAATGCAAATCTTTGCATTCCTTAAAATTGTAAATCTTTTCTCACAATATAATGTAAATCTTAACTTCAAATAGTAAATCTCCCCTTGAAATGTAAATCATTCTCTAAAACAAAGTGTTAGTCTTTGCCTAAATTAACTTCCTCAAGTAATTATGTATGTACATAATAATTATAAACAATAAATCCTTGGGATTTAAAATCCTACTCCAAAAAAAAAAAAAAAACCATTCAAATTCTTTTTCATAAGACAAGAAATTTCTAAAGGATAAAAAATCTCGAAGACATTAAGCCGGCTAATTAAAAAAAAAATCCGCGGATACAAAATCCCTTCCTCAGCTAATGATTAAGGTTTTTTTTTTTTTTTTTTTCCTTTCGTAATACAATGTAGAGAATTTGTAGAGGAATTAAAAGTAATTAACTCCGTAAATCAAATAGTAAAATCCTCGGATCGAAATTCCTCATCAAAAAAAAAAAAATTCCCCCGGATGAAAAAAAAGCCTAATGATTCACTTTTAATAAGACAAGAAAATTTTTTTGAGAGGAATTTAAGTCCCGCGTATTAGCTGACATATGTAGACGCTGACGTCAGAGGCAAATGGGGTGGAGAGGTGGAAAAGAGGTAAACGCGTGTTATTGCACCGCCCCCATTCTCTCATCCCGATTACAAGCTCCGCCCACGCAAAGAATTTATATTGCTCAGCGTTTATACATTTTAAAAGGCTTAGAAAGTGAAATTTCTCCTTACCCACCCCCTCCACTCCCACATTAACTCCATCTTATGTGAAAATAAAAAATAAAAGTAGAAGTGCGGGTAAAAATAAAAAAAATTTATAATTTGGGTGAAAATAAAAATTATAATTTAGGTGTAAAAATAATAATATAAAAAAATTTGGGGTAAAAACAATAAAAAAAAATTTTGGGTAAAAATAAAAAAAAAAAAAAAAAAATTTGGGTGAAAATTAAAAAAATTATAATTTGGGTAAAAATAAAAAAAATTATAATTTAGGTAAAAAAAAAAAAATTCAAGCGAAAATATAGAAAAAAAAAAAAATTTGGGTAAAAATAAAAAAAATTATAATTTGGGTAAAAATAAAAAAAAAAACAATTTTAAGTGAAAATATAAAAAAAAAAAAATTTGGGTGAAAATAAAAAAAAAATTTAATTTGGGTGAAAATAAAAAATATATATAATTTGGGTAAAAATAAAAAATATATATAATTTGGGTGAAAATAAAAAATATATACCGTATAATTTGGGTGAAAATAAAAAATATACATAATTTGGGTGAAAATAAAAAATATATATTTTGAGTAAAAAT
Organism: Polydesmus complanatus; assembly: GCA_034692225.1. Lineage (NCBI taxonomy): Eukaryota > Metazoa > Arthropoda > Diplopoda > Polydesmida > Polydesmidae > Polydesmus > Polydesmus complanatus. The sequence continues at coordinate 9,475 of JAQGAZ010002984.1, forward strand.
AAAAAAAATTATAATTTGTGTGAAAATAAAAAAAAAATTATAATTTGTGTGAAAATAAAAAAAAATTATAATTTGGGTGAAAACAATAAAAAAAAAAAAAAAACATTTGGGTGAAAATAAAAAATTTAAAATTTGGGTAAAAATAAAAAAAAAAAAAATTTGAGTGAAAATAAAAATAATTAAAACTTGAGTGAAAATAAAAATAATTAAAACTTGAGTGAAAATAACCATTAAAGCTGAAACTCTCGATACAACAAACTCCTTCGCACTCTCATATTACGTACTTCGTTATACTGAAGACTATACGTTGCGTCGAGCTTCGGTAAAGCTCTTTCACCTAACGGAACGCTCTTTCACATAACGGAACGCCTTGTGGCCCGCGACATGACGTCACAACAGGCGGATGGTTTATTTCGGAGACGCAGCCGACGTCATCGATCGATCTCTCTCCTCATCAATTGCACACAAACACATTTTCGATTACGTCAAACACCGCCCTCCCCCCACCCCCCCACACCCACAAGCCACGCCTCCTACCCCCCTACCACAGTCTCACTTCCGGAAGAAAAGCGTATAAACCATATGGCGGAACTCCAAAAATAAAAAAAAAAAATTTATTTCCGGTTGCGTTAGTTTTTAGAATTAATTTTGGTTTTCAATATTTTTCTACTTCCGATTTGATTTGAAACTCTGAACGAATTCAGTTTTCATTTCCGGTTTTAAATTTAACCAAAAATTATTAAAAAAAATATTTTCATCGCATCTCTCACGCAAAAATTTTTTTGGAAATCTTTTATATGTCGTTTCAATGTAAATCTTTCAAAGAAATTTTATCTGGCAAATCTTTGAAGACAATTTCAAAATAAATCTTTCATTGCATCCAGTGTAAATCTTTTCCCTTCATAAAAATGTAAATCTTCTCCTTTTATAAAAATGTAAATCTTTATTTAAAACAAAGGGTAAAGCTTCTTTAAAAACAAAGTGTAAATCTTAATGTAAATCTTTCATTAAATATAAAATGTAAATCTTTCCTTAAATTTTAAAATGTAAATCTTTCCATAAATTTAAAATGTAAATCTTTCCTTAAATTTAAAATGTAAATCTTTCCTTAAATTTAAAATGTAAATCTTTCCTTAAATTTAAAATGTAAATCTTTCCTTAAATTTAAAATTGTAAATCTTTCTTTAAATTTTAAAATGTAAATCTTTCCATAAATTTAAAATGTAAATCTTTCCATAAATTTAAAATGTAAATCTTTCTTAAATTTAAAATGTAAATCTTTCCTTAAATTTAAAATTGTAAATCTTTCTTTAAATTTTAAAATGTAAATCTTTCCATAAATTTAAAATGTAAATCTTTCCATAAATTTAAAATGTAAATCTTTCTTAAATTTAAAATGTAAATCTTTCCTTAAATTTAAAATGCAAATCTTTTCTTAAACTTGAAATGTAAATCTCTCTTAAAATCAGAATGTAAATCTCTCTTAAAATCAGAATGTAAATCTCTCTTAAAATCAGAATGTAAATCTCTCTTTACATGAGAATGTAAATCTTTCTCTCGGATGTTATTTACAATTTTTTTTTTAAACCGGAAATTTAAATCTTTTGTTGTTGTCATCCGCAGAAATTGATTTCCGGTTTCCTTTGTAAATCTCCGCCGTTGAAGCTTAAGCCATACCAGTAGTTTGTATTTTTAAACCGCGCAGCAGCGGAAACTCCTTTAAACCTGTAATAAAGCGGAAGTTCTTAATCTTCTCGAGAGAGAGAGAATCGGATTTCAACCGGAAATTAAACCGGAAACGCTTGACGATTGCGGTTTCCGATTACTCTCACGTCTTCTGTTTCATCGCCGCATTAAAATTATTGTTGTAACGGCTGCCCCTCGGCGGCTGTCAATCACACAACACGCGGCGTCTGCACAGCGCAGACCCTCAATGATTATACAAAAACCTCTATTGCAGGGCCGAATACATTTCTACAATACAGTACCGTACGACAAACCTCTTTAAAATGTCCAGTTTTGACATTTATACAAAAAAAACTTCTTTAAAATGACCAAATTTGTTGTCAAAAACCTCTATATAACGACCTATGATCAACTATGAAACGTGAAGAAACCTCATTATGCTACGAAAACCTCTATAGTAGGACCGATTAAATTTTTACATTACTGTACGAAAACCTCTTTAAAATGACCAGTTTTGATACTTTAGCAAAAATAAAAAATAAACCTCTTTGAAATGATCAAATTTGTTGTTTTAAACCTCTTTATAAAGACCTAATTCACTATAAAACCTCTTTAAAGTGACCGACTTTAACTATATAATAAGAAAAGCTTCTATAAAATGACCGAATTTAACCTTGAAATAGGAAGAACCTCTTTAAATTGACCCGAAATTACCTTATAACTTAATAAAAACCTCTTCAAAATAACCGACATTGATTATAAAATAAAAATGGAAGTGGAATAATCTCTATAAAATGACCGCTTCCAATTATAATGTGAAGAAAACCCCCTTAAAAATGACCGATTAAACCCTTTAACCAAATAAAAAACCTCTTTAAAGTAACCGCCTTTAATTATGAAATGACAAACCTCTATAAAGTGACCGACTTTGTTAATAAACTGAAAAAGTTCTCTTTAAAATGACCAAATCAAATGCCAAAAAAAAATGCAAATTTAAACCTCTATAAACTGACCGAAACTACTGTTCCTTTAAAATCCTCTATATAAAGACCATCTGTCAACCAAATTGGAAAAACCTCTCTAAAATGACCCTTAACCTTTTATAAAAAGACCAACCTTTATCTTATGTCGTTAAACCGGAAGTGGTAAAGTGTGGCGCTCGCAGCTGGTGTTGGCAAGAATAGAAAGAAAGTAATCAACAACCTGCTTATAGCGGACACTCCATCCAGCTTAAGCTCCTCTCTATCTAAATCCCAGGTATTAATGAACTTCCCCTCGGCCCTAATCCCCTCCCCGCCCCCCTTCCCTTTCTCCCTCCAACCCTAAAGTCCCTGCTACGGTGTCTCGGCTGATCCACTCGAAAGAGAAATGAGAAGATTCAAGATGGCGGCTGCTGGAACGATTTTCCTTCCGCTGGCTGCACGTGTTCATCCGCAGCTGATAAGGCTTATAAGACACGGTGGGGCTTATGGAGAGCAGGTGACGTCACTCGTCTTCACCTGCGCAGGTGAAGGTGATGGATGAGCACTAGTGACGTCAGTCTGCGTCTCCTTTCATGGAGGGAAGAGTGGATGACGTCACGGCGCTTGTCAGTAAAGCTTGATTAATTACGCAGTTAATGAGAGGCTCTCTGAGATTCACAGTGAAAGGTGGTGGAGAAAGATTTACACTTAGATGAAAGAAAAGATTTATATTTAGATGTAGAGAAAGATTTACATTGTGATAGAAAAAAAAAAAGATTTGCATTGCAATCAAAAGAAAGATTTATGCTGAGAGGAAAAAAAGTAAAAGATTTACGCGGTGATGATAAGAAAGATTTACATTAGGATAATAAAAAAGATTTACATTTAGATAATAAGAAAGATTTATATTGGAATGATAAGAAAGATTTACATTGGAATGATAAAGATTTACATTTGGATAATAAGAAAGATTTACATTGAGATAATAAAAAGATTTACTCTGGGATGATAAAGATTTACATTTGGATAATAAGAAAGATTTACATTGAAATAATAAAAAGATTTACATTGAGATAATAAAGAAGATTAACATTGGGATGATAAGAAAGATTTACTATCGAATGATAAAGATTTACATTAGAGATAACAAAAAAGATTTACTCTGGGATGATAAAGATTTACATTTGGATAATAAAAAAGATTTACACTGGGATGATAAAGATTTACATTTAGATAATAAGAAAGATTTACATTAGAGATAAGAAAAAATTAAATTGGGATAATAAAAAAGATTTACGTTGGGATGATAAAGATTTACGTTGTAATCAAAAGAAAGATTTACACTCCAAGAAAAAAATAAAAGATTTGCATTGTGTTAAAAAAAAAAAAAAAAGATTCACAATCTGTGTCTAAGATTTACAATTTATAATACTAACAAACAAAAATTTCCGCATTGTCACCGAAGCAAAGATTTACATTTCATTTATCAGGAGAGAGATTTACGCATTGTTTAAAAGTGTAAATCTTTCCTCTCGCTTCTCCCTTTACATGAATAGGAGGAGGGTTAACCTTTTTTTTTTCTCTCTGACACCCTGTACACGCGCATAAAAAAAAAACTTCCCTTTTTTTTGCGCGCCCCCTGTACGCGCGCACGTGCGTAATATATGCAAATGTCAATCGGAAATAAATTCCCGCGTTTTTTTTTTTTTTAATTTTTTAAGGCGCAATTTTATTTCTTTTTTCGCTGTCGTTGAGTGATTTTCGACCTCGTAAACGATTCTCAATGGCTCAACAGAGGAAGAGGAGGGGGGGGGGGGGGGGGGGGGTTAAAA
>JAQGAZ010002985.1:0-13950 GCA_034692225.1 Polydesmus complanatus
AAAGAGGAAAAAATGTATTCCCATATTTTTGGAACCAATTGTCGCCATCTTATGCATTTCATTCCCTAATCAATGCAGTTTCCAATGGTGCAGCAAATTTCTGGAACAAATTACCCACGTTAATTGAGGGGTTACTGTACTATAATAATCTATATTTTTAATAAGCATTTTATTCAATCAATAAACCATTCAGCTCCCATTTTTTTAATTTTTTTTTTAATTTAAAATTTTAATATTTTTTTAAAAAATTTAAAATTACATTTAAAATACCACAAACAAAAAATTATTTTTTTCTTTTTAGTGCATTAAAGAAAATTTTTCTAAAAAGTTTTTTCTTCTTCTTCTTCTCTTTCGCGTGGCATTTATTGCTTATTACGGTAATGGGATGTTTTGAAAATAATGTTCAAAGTGTCATAAATTAAGGCGCCGGTATTTTTTTTTTTTACTTCCAATTAAAAATCTTAAATTATTTATTTAATGCATTAACTGCTAAAGAAGCATTTCTTGCACATCCAGTACTACGGAGACTCGTTCCCGTGGCTAATTGAATTCGTTTTTGATAATTTAATAAGAGCCTCGCTTTAGCTAAAACCTACGCCAACGAGTTCAAACACTTTATTTAAGTGCACATCTACGAGAGGTGTGTGTGTTTTTTTTTTTGATAGCTATTATTAAGAAAACATATATCTCTCACGTTATGAAATAATGTTCTTTTTTTTTTATTAAAGCAGTGGGTGCCGCTTAACGTGATCAATGATTGCTTCAGCTGCGCCAGCGCGAATAGTTGAAACGTGCAAATATATCAGATGTTAGCCACTTAATAGTAACAGTAGCTGTAATCTAATTTTGAGAAAACAGATTCCAATTGTCACATTGTGCTTTTTATGAGTCGTTTGTTGTTTTATATTTACGTTTTAATATTCGGAACGAACAAAATAGGTTTTATATACTTTTTTTTTTGTTTGACGCTTCCTTTTTTTCGTTTTATTTTAGCGATATAAATAGCATTATTAAGAAGCGGTTTTCGATCGCGTGATTGTGTAAGAAGATAAAAAGGAAGCTAAGTTAAATTTAATTTGCTCGCTGATGTACAAATTTCTTAGTTCTTTTGCCGTGATCCTTTTTATAAGAGCCGGTACTGAGCTGCGCTTTTAAACAAAACAAAACCAAGCAAAAAAAAAAATGGAGAAAGATGAATACAGAGTTAAATTAAATTTGTGAAATAGATTTCTTTTTCCTAGTTGATTTTTTTTTATTGCGAGAAAATTTTCAACTTGACATTGGGTTTTTGCATTTTATAGTTTACTGCGCATAGTTTTACTGTCTGGTATTAGAACAGACAATTGACGAGTTTGCTCGCAATAAATAAATAAGTCCCATTTTTTTACATTTTTGAACTAATGGGTGTACTTTGTAGATAAGAAAAAGTGCTCTATTGACTGGTGCAAAATTTATGAAGCTGAGGGTTGGAGTTTTTATATTATTCAACCAGTACCGGTAGTGTCATTTATTCAGGAAGTTTAATAGAAGTACAACGAAGACTCTTAAAATTTGAGGGAGAAAAATTTGAGTTTAGGGAATTGAATTTATTTAGCAACTCTATTTTGAGAACTGTCGAAGAATTTGGGAGCCTTTTAAAAGAGAATTGTACCCTCATTTGGTGCAATAACAAAGCCGCTTTCAAATGTAAATGGGTACCCAGCTTTATAAAAACGACATTTTGACGTGCAGATTTTACCCATTTTACTAGGTACATATTAATATATAACAAATAAACGAGTGGGAAGAATAAATTTAGATTAAGTTGCAAAATTATTTTTTCAAAACGTTGATTTTAGTTGGTCGAAATGGACTTATTTACTTATTGCATGCAAGGTCTTCAATTAGCACAATGACACATATTATATTTTATTAACAATCGTTTTGATTTATATTACTCGCGTCAAGTACGTAATTAATATTCGGTCTACTTAATAGAATTAATGCGCTTATTATTATTATTATTATTTTTTTTTATTAAACTGCATTATTAATTTTATCAAATATTTTTTAAGCTTGAAAAATATTGAGGGGTTTCGTTTAATTAAAGCCCGTGGCTGTTGTATGGTCGCGTTTATTGTTCAAGATAAAAATAATATCGTAATTAGAAAATTGGCTAGGATGACAAATGGTGACGACGTGATGATGTACCCTTCGCTGCCGTTAGGAAATTTGTCATCCGCCAAACTGAAAGAGCTAAATTGATGAAGCGTTGTCAAAATGAGGTTAGATACTTACTACATTTTTTGACTTACTTTTTACTTTTTTCTCTTACTTTCCCCCCGAAGACCTTTGACGAGGATAAAATTCTGTTGCAACTAGATTGTCAAGCGGGAAGTGTGAAAAATGGGCTGTTATGGCGTTTGGGAATGCAGAGGTCACATACGCACACCCAACCACCGCCATCCATCCATCTATCCAATCGAAGTCGAACGATGGTTTTTGGTTTGGGGAATATGCCGCACGCGACTTTGTTGTAAATATTGAGCAACCTTTAAAGTCGGCGAATTTGTTCGAGATTAATAACAACACAAAAAGGGGAGTTGTAAACGATAATGCCCGGTATTTTTACTCTTTTACGGTTCACGGATCAGAATGGCTGTGACCGACGATGAAAGGATTAACTCGCTCAGAACTGGTTTAAATTAAATATTTTTCCCGCTCCCCTCCTCTCACTTCCCACTGTCTCGTAGAAGTTTTAGAAGTGACATTTTTGATGTTTAATAATAATAATAATTATTTTACGAAAAGTTTGATAAAATTGAATTGCGAACTTTTTTAATGCGGGAAATTAGTTTTGATGTTTTGGAAACGCTTTTTTTTTTTAATATTAAATATCGGATTTGGCTTTTTTAAAGAGCAAAAAAAATCAGTTTTAAAATGATTGCTTCTTTATAGTATATTCAGTTGAGTCTACAGTATTGATAAAAATATGGGACCGTATTTGCAATTACTGTACTTTCGATTTCTTAAAAGTTATTCGTTTGCAGAAACAGTTGGGTAAAAAACGGTACCTGAAAAAAGTTTGAAAAGCAATTTTAAATGGTCTATAAGCCGGAAAATCTGCTTAACCCGGAAACGGAAAGCAATTATAACACGAATGCCATAATAAAAACTGCTCAAAACGGAAAATATGAGTTTTCTACTTTTATAAAACGGAAAATATTTTTGGGAACCACACGATAAGTTTTTATTTTTTTTTGTTTGGTATTTTTTGCACTCAAAATGTTAAGTAAAATAAATTAAATAATTTCAAGTTAAATAAATTAGCTTGAAAATGTCGAGGAAAATCAATATTGAGTTTGCAGAAAGTAGACTTTTATTTTAACCATTTATAAATTCAATGCATTTGCTTATTTACCAATACTGATCCAACGCTCACGTCTTCATCTTGACATTGATTTTCTTAAGCTTTTACGTCTGGGTTAAAAAAAAAAAAAAAAAAAATAGCCGATTTACAGTATTTGTTATAAATTCCTTTCAATCTTCCGTTTGAAAATAAGGTATTTACGTTATTTAAATGTTTTTTTTTTATTTATCAAATGAGTTAGAAAGTGGAAAATAGCGTTGTTGTACGTAACGTGTAGGCAGAATGATGCCCCTTTATTTTGCTATTTTTCTTTAATCTAAGAAGCTACTATTATTCCACGTGACTTATGTTAAATTGCATTCGTTAAAGACAGAAAGAGATTGCATTAGCGAAAGATGGTGAAGCAAATCAATAGCGAGAGCGGGAGAGAGAGAATTCAGCGATTGCTACAAATTAGTATTCATATCGAAGTGCGGCAAAACGCGCTTCACCTTCAAACGGTTATTAGAGTAACGAAAGCAGAAGTTAATTCAAAAATTAGAAATCTAAATGAGGTACCTTTAGGGCGCGTAAGATTGCTTTAGATTTGTTAGATCGGCGTTAAATTGTGGTTTGCTTCCACTCCATCTGCACATCTTTTATTCCGCTACTTCGCACAAATCGATTTGGGTTCAACATTTTTATTTAAAATTTAATGCAACTTGACGCGCCCTGCGAATGCGAACGGGGTATGCCAACTCGCTATTCAATTAAATTATTGGACAATTAATTAACAAAAGTCTTAATTGTCGTTAATTAATGTAAAACTTTTTTTTTTTTTTTTACACCAAAGCAAATAAAATAAAAAATATTGTAAGTACTACTACCGGTATTTCTTCGGAACGCATTAATGAATTTACAGTTTTTTGCTCATTAACGCAAACATTAATATTGGTTTAATAATTCTATTTGCTATATTATTTTTTATTCATTATTTTATTCAGTAAAGACAGGTATATACTTTAGTTATATTACTAATTTTTTTTTTAATTTTAATTGAATTGTGAAAATAAAAAAAAAGGTTGAAAGTGATATTTTTAAAAAATTCCGAGTTTTTTTCCTTAAAAGGTTGTAAAAAAATTTTAATTTCTTTTTTGAAATACAGTAGCCTATTTTATTTTTAAAATGTCCTAATTTTAAAGAGCAATTATTTTGTGCCATTTTAAAGATGACAAATATAGGAAATAATTGGCTTAATCGAGTACTATATTAATTGATTTTTTTGAAACAATTAAAAAAATTTTTTTTTTTTTGAAATTTACCGTTTGGTACTTTCATTCTATTTTATTTTTACTCCTCAATTTTCTGCTCTGAAAACCCAAGAAAAACCGTTCATGGTTTATTTCCGCGAACGTCTCATGGTGAATCTCGATTAACGATTCTTATTTAGTAAGATTTTATTTAATGATCTTTGTTTTGCGAATTTTGTTTAGTAATTTTTGTCAAGTTCGAGTACAATTTGCTCTAGCCGACATTTTTTTAAGGTTTTTAAATAAGTGCTTTCATAAACATTTCTGCGAATATTAGTTATAAAAATAAAAAAAAAAGCATAGCAGTAGTTTAAATGTTTATGAATAAACTGCTAAAAGCTTTTTTTTCTTTTGAACTCGTAAACACATCGTTAAAATTGTAAACTTGAAAAAGTTTTTTGTTCTTAGAAAGAAAAGGAAAAAAAAAAAAATGAATAAATACTGTAAATGGTAAAAGCAACCCCTTCAACATCGCTTTCCTCCATTAGCGAAGCATGTTAGTTTGGAAACGAAGCCGAATTTAAGGGCGTGAAATCATTTTCATGTTTGATGGAGTAGCTAACTTAACTACGAGCGCGTTTTATTCCAATTAATTTTTTTTATATATATATAAAATCTGTTTACGAGAAATATTAAAGAAATGAGTTGACTGTAGTCTATTTGGCTAGTTGCCGAAGTAAAAAAAAAAAAGTTTGCGAGCGTGACGCATTCATTTTCGACGCCAAACTGATAGTGACGTTTCGCTCGCATGAAACTGAGTGTAATGGATGTCGTACGGACTGTTGCTCGAATATTTCCGCTGCCAACCTCCAAGCGCTTTAAATGAAAGAAAATGAAGAAAAATGAACGTCGATGCAAATATGTTATAACTTATTATGAACCAGCCCTTCTCCCACCCTCCTCCTCCCTCGTCTTACCAACCACCAACTTTAAACTTGTATCCATTGCTTTTTATCTCGTTATTTACGAGTTCGTGGAATTTTATTTGTTTTGGATTTTTTTTTTTTTTTTTTGAAAAGAAGAATTTTTACAGCTTAAATTTTCTTGTTCGCTTTGTTAAATTTGTTTGTTAAACTGCGTTATGTGTTGAGTAGTCGAGTTAACAAGCGCGTGTTTCTAACGAAACGTTACTCATCTTTTTTATTTTTCTCTCTCTTTCAATTTACATTTTTTACATACATTTAACTTACAATAGCTCTTTATGAAGTTGTCGACGAGCGGAACAATAATTGAGAAAAGCGTTTTTCAAGTTACACTAGTATTTCGGGTTTTTTTTTTATACTATAAATATAATATAAAAGACGTTTTCTTCGGCCGTTTATAAGGTATTAACTTGATTTTTTTTCTTTCTTTTTCTTATATCTACCGTTCCAGCTTTTATTTTCTCTTTCTTCTTTTTTTTTTTTGGGAGGTCTTTATTTTCTTTGTCTTGTATTTGTACCACGTTGCCGACTCTATTCATTGTATCGACTTTGTTCGTTTCTTAATCTTCTAATGAGATTTTTGCGAGATGCCATCTGGTTCCAGCTTTTGCGAGTCGACAAAGACCAAAATCTCTGGTGTTTCAGCACTTTGGGGTAGCATTGGAAAGATTTAAAGGAGCTATTTAAGAGACGGGGAAACATTTTGTTTGCATTTAGAAGATAAAAGTTTTTTTATTATGTAAAAAAAAATTTTATATTTTTTATTTACATTATTTTTTTTCGGGAAAATTTTTGGAGAATGCATTATTCCAATTATTAGTAATTTGCATTAAAAAAATTGCATTGCATTTTATTTTTTTCAATTTTAATGACGTCGTTACAGGATTTTTTTTTTATTCATTGGAATATATATACTGTATATATATATATATTTTTAATATTATGCGAGTCACTTTTAAAGAAATAATTATTATAATAATTCGAATTTTAATTTGCAGCGTTTTTATTTTAAAGAACTCTAATAATAATCATTATACAGTACAGTACCTGTTATTTTGCTGATACTGTACCATTCCTGTACATTTCCTGTATATTTATAATACAGTATATACGCTGTATGTACATTAGAGAAGAGCTTGGTTATAAACTTATAACGACTTAGAATACAACGTAATTTCTCGCTAGTCTTGTGGTAATCATATGACATTGATTTCCCCTCGGCTATAGCGCCCCAAAAGTCAGAACACCACCATTATTTTGTTCATTATTTTTGCCATTCTGAACTAAATTTAATGACTCTTTTTTTTTTGTTTTGTTTCTTCTAATAAGCAATGAAAAAAAAAATCTGTAAAAGTCTATATAAGTATAGTACGTTCTGTATATAAAAATAAAATGTAACGTGAAAATATGTTTTACGTATTTTAGGTTACTCGGAGATAATGAAACTAGGAAAATGTTCGATTCTTTCGATGACGTTATATCCGAGTTCTATTTCTATTTAAAATAGTGCAGAACATTATAAAATTGGCTCGTTTTTCATTTGTCATTAAATTTAGTCATTATTTCTTAACGTTACCGGTACTTAGTTTTTATTTCATTATTTACGATAAAAGAAAATCAATGGAAAAGAGAGGTTAAAGACCTAATAACTCTTTATTTTTTTCTTCTAAATAAAAAAAATAATATCTTTTTTTTTTTATTGTTTGCATTATAATAATAATTACGCATATTATATAAGCAATAAAACGCATTCAAAACTCGCATAGTTATCATTAATATATCCGTAAAGTCGAAACCAAAGTTGTCGTATTATAATTTTCTTTTCTTTTTTTTTTTTTTTTGGCCTCTACGGTTTAATTGCTTTTTCATAAGTTAGAAGATGACGACGAAAAAAAAAAAAAAAAAGAGCTTCTCAAACACAACCGGGATTTTTTTCTTCTTATTTTTCCTAAGCATAGGGTTTTAAATTTTTTCCCTCGAGGAATAAGTTGTCAAAAACTCCTGACATGACTGCGTAGAATATGCCAGACTTTCTATTATGTTTTTAACAAACAACCTCAAACTTCGACGTTCGACGAATCTATCCGACAGCCTTTTTCTCCCCTCAATCTTTCTCTCTATCCTTTTTTTTCTTTCTTCCCAGAATCAAACTCCACCCCCACAACGCAGTTATAGGCATATATTAGACATCTTTCCCTCAACTATAACACATGTCATTTTTTTTTTATATATATAATATACCGGTATTATATATATTTTTTAGCTTTGACTTCCAAGTCTTAAGAAAAGCATGAAGTTAATTTAAGGGCACTTGGAAATAATTTATCACGATGCCTAACTCGTGGGCGGTGTAGATGAGTGTTGGGGACCCAGTTGGAGTTAGAGAGGCGGAATAGAACGCCCGCTCGCCTTGTTTTCATCTTCTCCATCCTCATCCCGCTTTCTATCTTTCACTCACTCTCTCTCTCTCTCCTACGACATTCTTTTGTGCTAAGCAAGAGAGAGCCGATGTGAATTGTCAAGAAATAATGGCTTTTCTGACCTTTTTTGTAATCTGTTAGGTCTTTCCATTTTTGCCGTAGGGTGATAACCAGATTTAATTATCAAGAAGATGAGAGATCGAATTATTTATCGCTTCTAAATTAAAGCGTCATTAAGCTCTTTTTACTGTCCTTTTTTTTTTATTTTTTATGTAGACATCTTCTTCCGCTCATTTCTTCATCTTCAACGCGAGCACGTCTCTTGACTTGCTTTTAGGGGGGCAAATGGACTCGGAAATCCTTCGGATGAGAAGTGATCTAATTACTTTTGAATCTTTAGTCAAATTAATTGCATTTTTTTTCTTCTTGCTTCTTCTTCCATTTTCTCTTCATTTTAAAAGAACTTTCACACGAGCGTTTCTACGAAATTTGACTTACCGGTATACAATTAATGGTACTTGGCAGGGCCGCCCCTAAAGCCCTTGGCCGCCCATTTAAGAAAGGGGGCTCTGGAACTGACAAGTTTACTATTTTGTTTGCCAAAATAATGAGCCTTTTCAAACAAAATTTTTGCTTGGTGTTATTCGATGTGATGGTGACGAGCCATTTTTAGTTCCCAACTCGTAGCAAAAAATATTATCAAGGTTGTGTTTATGTTTGGAAAGCAATTTTATTTTGCATTCCTCCCATCAATGTAGTCCAACTTGCTTTTAAATTGACTTAAGTTATGGGGTTAGATGCATGAAAAATTCTTAGAAAGTATATATAAGTTTTAGGTAGTAATTATTTTTCGGTAAATAGAAAATTTTGTCCCAAAATTTCACGACTTGGTGATTCACCGCGTGTGATTCGCACTTTTTGCCGTGTGCTAAGATCGGCCCTGCAAAGTAACTGCCTGTAATTACGAATCAAGCGCGTGTTTCGCCGCGTAAGTTTGTAGGCGTTGGTTTTGTTAAATTATTATTAGTTAACATTTTATCGGTTTTTCGTCAACGCGTGCGTCGAACGCTCGTGTGAAAGCGCTTCTTCTTCTTAATCTTCGGCCGTGTACGCGGCGGTACCGACGAAAGGGCGTTTCAATTGTAATTGAAAATGCGAGGTGTTGTAATGGGTGAAAGAGCATTATGCCGAGCACGTCCGAACAGCTTAGTGCAAAGTGTAAATTCTTTTGCAATCGGATTAACGCTTTGTAACGCCAAGAACTCGCTACTGTACTTTGTTAAATTTACGTGCTCGGACTGGAATAAATAAAATCGGCCTTTTTTTATTTTTAATTGTATTCTTGTTGGCGCCATTGATTTAATATCTCAAAAAAATTTCTACCGGTATATAAAAAAATAAATAAATACAGTTTATAGTGAAACATAATATTATTGGGTTTGATCTAGTATTGATTTTTTTGGAGGGAATGGTTTAACAGATAGAAAATGTACACGGTGTGGCACAAAGTTATTGAGATTATTTTAATTAAACTTTGTATGTACTGTATCAGTATTATGAAGGTTGAAGGTTTAAAAGTAGGGAAAGGACCTTTTCGGTGAGGAGTCCATAGACTTTGAAGGGGTAAGAATTGATATGAACCCTTGCAATAAATACAAACTTTTATTTGAACAATCTCATTACTTTTATGCCACACCGTGTATACAGTATTGAACATGTGAGATTTGCACTTAAATGAAAATAATCTAATAATAATGGGGCTTAATGGATACAAATGCATATGCGAAATATTTTTGAACGCAGCTAAAAAAATATATTTTATCGCTTAAGAGTACGTGGCAGTTGTAAAATTAAATAATAAATAAATGATTTAAGAATTTATTATTTTATCTATTATTAAAAATAACCCCGTGTGGTGTCAAATTTGACGTGTTAAGTACCAATACATTATTGATTTAAAATTTGGTTGCACTCAATAAGAAATGATTTTTTTTTTTGAGCGCGACATAATCATATTAGGTAAAATGTCTTCGATTTTTTTTTTTTGTTATTTTAAATTTAATGATTTTAGTTTTATCTTTGAAGAGTACAGTAGATACTCCAGTAGGTAATTTTGACTGTAGAGTTTAATTATTCGACTGACAAATTGAGTTTGTGCAATTAAAGTTCTCGATTGTAATTTAAATGAGAAATTAACATTCTACGCGTGCTTCTTATTAAATACAGCTGATTGATTTTTAAACTAATTTGGATATTCATTCGAGCAGTTTCCTTTGAGAAGAATTAATATGCTGTAGAAATTAAAAAAGAAAAAAAAAATCGTTTTTGGCAGAGATTAATTTTGTAGCTGGAGTGATTCGATCGAGGAAAAGAGGATTGGTGATTTTATAATAAAAGCGGTACAGTATTGTGGTGGTTCAGGGAGATTGAAAAGGCCGAAGGCGATGCACGTCGGCTCAAATTTAAATTGAGGAAATCGTTTACCGTACAGTAGTTAACTACGGCAAGATTTTCCATCTCCATTATTTTGTATGAAATACACAAGAAAATTAATTTCCATTTGTTTTTGCTACGGTTACATACTGTATTGTACATTATTTACTTGTCTACAGTAATATAAACAATCTTTGCCAAATACCGTTGAAATGTCGAAGAAAATTTCAATGTACAGTACTTAATAAATGATTGGAAAGTTTGAATTAAATTGAGGTTTAATTACTAGCAATTGGAATTTTTTTTTTAGGTTTAATATTCTCATTGGATGAGAAACTTGATTTCAGCCTACGTGTACTCTAGTTTTATGATTGGTTTTCCTTTTGGTGCAATTGTAGTTGCATTCAGTTTTTTCAATATTGGTATTAATTCAATTAAGGTCATTGACAAATACCGGTAATCAAGCCGAAATGAATGCCAACTTGATTCGAGAAAATATTGAAATCAAATCATTTACATTCAGTAATTCAAAGCAAAGACAATAAAAAATCATTATTTAAGGCAAATTGAAAAAGATAACATAAGAAAATTATTACGAAATCAAGAAAGTTTATGTGATTTTAATTTTTGCTTTACCGGTACTGTACTATATTTAGGAATCCAGTTAGCATCCGTATTATGTCTAGGAAACGAGTGTTTATTTACAAGTATTTACTTTGGTTTCATTGCATCCGAGGACAACTTCTATTCGTGTAGAGAAGTGCCTTCACATTATTCTCAAATCTTTTAATGAGGGATACAGTATTTAACTAGAATTAAGATTTAAAAGTGCCGTTTAATGAGAAATGACGAGTAGATTAATAGGATGGAAATAAATGCTCGTAGTTACGCAGAGCAAAAATTAAAAGGTTAGTGATGAGTCGATGACAATTTCGTCGATTAGCGAGGTCATTGGGAGTCTATTCAATTTGTCTTTTTTACACTCGCGAACAAAATGCAAATTGATTATGAAATTATTGTTTCAATAACGATATTAAAAATTACTATTCTTACGTCAATTTTACAATTTTTTTCGATTATACCGTATTTGTTTTTGCCTTGATTAAATGCATTCATCGAGTAAGGTTTAATTTTTTTTTTTTCTAGAATGTAAATTAAATTTACTTTACGAGTTGAAAAATGTGACTGTGCCAAGCATTACGTTTAATGAATTTTTATTAAGTTTTGATGTTTAAGCTGACATTTAACGTCGAATTCGTTTCTTTTTTTAAATAAAAAAAAAAAAGACTATAAAATAGAAAAAAAGCCCACATGAAGCTGCAATTGAGTTTAGTCGAGCATAAATAGAATCGCTTTTGCATTCGGTAATTTATTATCAAGTAGAATTTAAAACGGCGATGTTTGTTTTATTTTCCCCTAGATTTTTTTTTTTTATTTTAAATCTAAAACTCAATTTTCAATTTCACTTATCAAACAATTTGTATTTACGCGTGGAATTGATCAATTTGAAGGATTCCCATCGACAGTATTTTTCTATAACTCTTAAAAAATATTTTTTAAAAAGTTAAGTGTCGGCGTATTTATTTTCCGAGTAAAAAAATAAAGAAAAAATTTACATATTTATCGAACAAAATGCTGCGTTGAAGTGATTCGTAAATGAAACACAATTTACGTGACTAAAATATCTTAAATATCGTTCAGCCTATATTATCGATTATTAGACGATGAAATCTGCACGTCTACGTGCTCTCACTCTCATCATCCCCCTCCCCTCCCGACTCTTTTACCTTAGCGTTAAATTGATGATTGCCACTAATCTCTCTCCACATCTATAAGGATCTCGCAAAGACGTTTCATATACCTCCCCCTACCCTCCCATCTTTAATATCGTCAGGCTGTTAACACTCCTTTCGCTTTGGCTTCCACATATTATTATACAGTATACCCCCTCTACTACACTCCCTATATACAATAATGCTTTTACGCGCATTTATCTGACAGCAAATTTTATGTACGATCTTAAACTTTAACGTGTTCACTCGTCTCTTTCTTCCAAAACTTTTTTTTTCAACGACGCAATTATCTTTCTAATCCTAGGCATATGGGAATCTTTGGCGATTTGTACGTGAAATGCATTTACATTTTCAGCATTAAAAAAAAAAAAAAGGAAAACCCATATTTTTTCCACTCGATTTTTTTTACTTTAATACCAGTCATTTTTTTAAAAGTCTTAATAATCAGACAGTTATATAATTTTTTTTTTTAAAAAAAATTTTATCATTAAACGCGCACGGTTGGGTTTTGTGGTAAAATTTTTTTTCAAAAAAAAAAAAGGGAAATAAAAAGTTGTAGGAAGAATTACTAATGAAGCTAATTACATAATACTAGTACGGATGGTTTAGCAGTTAATGGCCCGCGATGATAATTTCAGTATTAATCACTGGTGACAGAAGAAAAAGACAAAAAAAATACCCGAGCGAGCAGTTATTATTGTAATAAAGATTAGGCGAATTAGATGCTATCCTCGATAAATCCACTACATTTGACAAGAGTAGAACGAAGCCAAACAAAATTTTTTTTTATCGTTAGAAAAAGTTGTCAGGCTTTTTTTTGCTGTTGTTGTTGATACTTTCTATGGCTTTCTTAAGCTAACCAAACAAAGTTGGACGGGGGTGTTTTTTTTTATTGTTGTTCGATGTTATTGATGCGCTGTCAGTTGTATAGAGTCATGTAGGACGGAGACGACCTTTAACAACAAAACGTTTTTGCTCGCGACCATGTAAATTTCCGAGATAGGCAGCTGGCAACTTTACAACACCCAGATTTGATTTTGACTGCGCATTTTTTAACTCCACAATTCTTTCATAATAATATATATATATATATTTTTTATTATTTATTTATTTTTCTTTCACGCAATTGGAGTTGATGTTTAAAATATTTCATCGCCCGCCGATATTATGTGTTATTTTATTGTGCGGTAAGTGATATGTTTATGAAAGCGCTTTTGGACTTTGTTTGTTTACGTTTTAAAAACTTTCTATTACTATTTTTGTTTAAAAGAATATTATTGCCACGAGTGTTGAGGGAGGATTTAAAATTTTAAAAATAAACTCGCGATTATTTTAATGCCTTTAATATTGAACCGGAAGCCGGTAATTTGAGCGTTTAGGTCAAAGAACTAAAAACAACTCTAGCTGTTTTTTTTTTTTGATATATCGTCGGTGTATTGAAAGATATGCATTAAGTGCAACAAAAAAAAATGTGTTTAGACAGTTTACATTAACCAGATTTGACGTTATATCGGAAAATGCTTTCAGCTGATTTTTTTTAAAGAGATGTTCGAACCGGAGAGTTCACTATTATGGGATGCTAATGATTTTAAAAATAGATTTTTATTCGTTTCGGCGAAATACAGCCGCGACGATAAATAAACGGTATGTGAGTAGTATATGTTTGTAATTTTGAATGCTATTTACAGTATTGTGGGCCTATCCATTTATTACTGTAAACAATTGCCGTCTTTTCCCTTCCCC
>JAQGAZ010002986.1:0-13949 GCA_034692225.1 Polydesmus complanatus
ACAAAAGTCCAACTCAACTCAAAATCAATGAATCACAAAAATTGTCTATCAAATATCAATATTACTAATTAACATAACATTATTATTACCTATCGATACTTAAAACGAACAAATTTCAAGTAAAATAAATTAGAAACAAACTTTGGTAGGCACTCACCCATTATTAGGCCTATGATAATATCCGCCCAAAGAAAGATGGCGAGGGGACGAAACACGTGGTCTACTTCATCGCCGTTTACACTAATACGCATTTTCAAGCACAATATTTCTTCCATTGTTTTCCGCGCCGAGAACAACATATTCGCGTTTACACAATGATAATAATGTTATATAAAATTTAAAACAAGAAGACCGATAGTTGAACGTAAATAAATACGTGGCACGAGAACAGGAGCGAAGGCAACTTCGCCCTTTGAAAAAGAGAAAGGTAATGGCGACCAGGCCGTAGGAAAGAAAGTTTGTTGACCTTTGGAGTACGTCAGCCGTTGAGCAAAACACAACGTTCCGGCCACCACCAGATTAGGGAAAAAAAAGCTTTTAATTTTTGACAACCTAGATTTACTTAATACATTAAAACCTCCGTACAGAGATCAGCAATCGTTGGAGCAGAATTAGAAACCTACTATACCTTCATTGAAAATTGGGAGTGGTCACGATCTCGCAGTGGAAGTGGTCGTCTTTAGGAGGTGCAGTAACGTATGGAAAAATCCTTTTGAAGTGGTCTCTCGAAATAGGGGTGGTCTTTAATGGAAGTTGGTCCGGCGTGTAGAAGATTCCTCTGTAAATAAAATAATATAAAAAAGTTATTTGAGTGGGAATAATGATTACAAATTAAGCTCGAGTTAAAATGTTGCGAAAAACTCACGCAGAAATTTGTTAAGTTTAAGCGTGAACAAAATACATTTCTAAACGGTAAGAAGTAAAATATCAAGTGAACCTGTGTTACGTCGCGCGTGGGTAATCAAATGAAACACCCTGTACAGAATAACACCCCCTCTCCCTTATCGTTTGTCAGCTGAAACTTTTCTCCGTCAGGGCACTTTTTTAAAACTTCTCGGTCTCATAACTCAAAAACTAAGAGAGATAGAGACTTGAAGCCTACACCATCGTGTAGAGGACGTCATTTTACATACCCCTAAAAAATTTGAACAAAATCGGTTCACTGGTTCTCGAGTTATGAGCTGTTGAATTTTTGAAAATCCCTATCAAGATTCCCTTATTTCATAATTAATGTTAATGTAGTGTGCCTTTACTGATGAGCGGTTTTTTTAAACGATTTCAATACTGAGGAGCGTTTTCTTATTTTTAACGATTGCATTAAAATAATGGTACTGTATAACTTGTCGCTCTTTCTCCCTCCACACCGCTGACATCGGAATGCGTTCTCAAAACTTCCAACGGAAGTGAGTCGCATCCAGATGGCAAAAAGGGCCGGAAGTCCTCCCACGCGGCAAAGGGGGACGTACAGAATGAATTCAAGACCGAACCACCCGTTCCGAGAGCGAAAGGTAATATTCTAATTTTAGATAAAATCCATGCCTCGACTTCCGGTGAACTATATATCCTTTAGGGAATAGAAACACGAGCAAGAAATCTCACACAAAATATCTTTAAACTTTTACTTTCTTTATTTGTAACAAAAATAAACAAATTGAAAAATGAACTTTTGAAGTTGTATTCACTTTAAACGCCGAACTACAACTGTTTATTTTTAACTACTTTTTGGTAGATTTTTGACCCACACTCCGCCCTAATGGGGAGTGGGGTTGGGCCAGTGGACTCGTGCCAAAATGTCCACTGGTGCGCTGCCCATTCGAATAAATTAGGGCAGCGCTAATCGATGGCCATCTGGACCATGTCACCCTCTCTCCCTCCACACCGCTGACATCGGAATGCGTTCTCAAAACTTCCAACGGAAGTGAGTCGCATCCAGATGGCAGGATGTGGTCAAGAAAGAGCGACAAACTATGGTAGCCTACTGTATAAGTTATAACCACATAGTGACGGCTAACATTATTATACTGTAGGTAGGCCTACATGACAGTATACTGTTAACCACATAGCGTCACGTTGTGCCTTGTCCATGGCCTTATCAATGACGTTGAATGCAATTCACTTTGTCGCATAAAGTGAAATCCAGCCCAAACTTCTCAAGTTCTAATCGATCTCTACCATCAAAATATCTTTTTCGTTTTGACTAATAAGAAAGAAAGACGACATAAACAAATTCTTTAATCCAAAATTTAAATGTAAAAAAAACTCACTTCCTGCGCGTCTTTCGACACTTTCATTCCACACATTTTATCTCCTTTCAAATTCCACTATGTACTGTAAATTGGAAGCAAATTGGACGATATTGGCCAAGTTCAGCTCAAAGCATGAAAGTGCATCCGGAAGTGATGTTTCAATGATTTCTTTAAGCACAACTAAAAATCAGTTTTAAAAAATGGTTAATTTAAATTAATTTATAAATTAGTCCGCATACATCACGTATAAACGAAGATTAAATTTAAAAACGATATTATTTTTTAAATAACTAGGAAATTTAAATTCAGGGCATTGATTTATTAATATTTAAATTGTAGAAGTTGTAAAAATGAGCTACATCGTTTACTTTCATCATAGTTTCTGTATAGGCTACAGCAAGTATTCTCGAATACAAAATAACGCCACTAAAAATTAAAAAGTAGTCAAATTTTAATGTATGCTAAAAAAATTATCAGGAATTATATAAAATATAAAAATTAAACAATTTACCGTCCATTAAACGGAGTACAGAATCTCGATTTATCAGAATTGCTATTACCGGTAATTTACATTTATGAATTAAATACCGATAATGTTGGGTCCAAACTAATTAAAACATTTCTGAAATGTCCATTTTTCCGAATTAACGGTAAAAGTATAACAGCGTTTCACATCTGTGAATGAAGATTTTGCCCGCTAAACTATAGCATTATTAAGTATTACACTGTTGATATAATTACTGTATATTGAAAAAAAATATATATATTGTGAAACAATGTTTAGAATCGGTTCCGGGTTTTAAAAATCAGCATACAGTACCTGTACAGGTACGCTCATTTTATAATTCAATTGACCGTAATTCAAACAGAATAAACTTTTTAGAAATATGTTAGTCATAAATTATCATTACCAAATTGTAAAGTACTCATTTAAGGTAATCTCACAAATTTTCAATCCACTTGTCAAATGCAGTACAGGTCAATTCTTGTGTATTGAAGTTCACTGCTTAAGTTACATTATATACCAGGTTTAGTCGAGATTAATAATTAAATTATTACAAATATGCCATTGCCGTGAACTACGGCAGCAGGGCATTATTTACAATAAAACAATTTTTTAGAATACAAAGCTTCAAAAGAACCACCTGTAAATCTACACATTTTTTTAAAAAATTTGTAGATCTATACGGTAAACAATTCAAAATGAAATTTTTTATCAAAATAAAACTTTTTAACGTTTTATGTAATTTAAAGTTACTAAAATGTTAATGTACTTGAAATCGATAGTAATAACTTTAAATTAGAATAATTTCATCTGCTATCAGTAATCCATTACGAATTTTTTAGGCAGTTATAGTTTCATAAAACCATTAATCTTGTGACATTTGCAGCTTTTACAGCCGCATTTAAAATCGATTACGGCATAAGCTTTGCCTTTTAAAATTACCTTCAGTAAATCTCGCCAAAACCACCTCTTTTTTACATAAATAATTGCAATACTGTACTTTGTATTGAAATAACTATGATTAAATACGCGAATATACAGAATATTGTATAAAAAAAACTTACTTTACAATAATTTACAATAACTTATAATTTGTTTATCTTCCTTTTCCAGTATTCTTTCTGCATTTCATATATTTTCATGGCCTCATCATGTTCTTCTATTTTGGCTGCGTGTTCAACTTGTCTATATAGCTGCTGCTGTCTTAATAAAGCTATCCTCAATTGATGTTCTTCGTCTCGAAGTCCTCCGTAATCATCTAGCCCGCTGCTACTGGCTAATTTATCATCATAATGTTCGGGGAAAGGTGTCACGTCCACTGAATCTTCATTCGGGGAAAATGTCAGTTGACCATTATGAGAAACTTCTAATACACTTCCTAAAATGATGAAACGCATTTCAATATGACAATCATAACTTAAAGAGTTGATTATAAACTTTGTAATTTTTGAATGTACATATAGTTGTGTAACTTTTAACCTACTTTAAATTATGATAAAAACTTGTGTTAGCTATAATATTGTAGGCTAATTATGACGCTGTTTAGGACAAAATTTAGAAATTAGAACACAATTCAAAATAATAGCAACTCACCAGGTTCTGTTATTATTTCGATTTCTGGTACCAATTTATAATTGCTTTGATAATCACTTTCTGAGTCAGTTTCATTAGAAGTAACGTTGGATTCCACTTCTTCCTTAATAAATGACGCTGACTGGGACGAGTTCGAGTTTCCATTTACTATAAAAAGTGCAACATTGTAATAATTTTATATTATTTAACCTGAAAAACAAAAAAACAATTTCTTATAAACAACTCATTTATGTTCTAAACATTCTTTTCTTAAAATAATAAATAAATATTATGTAAAAAATAAAGTGTCAAAATCAAAGTTCTTTCAGCAAAGCAAGAATATAGCCTATACTGCTATAAATAAAAAAAAGCACTACGACTTGGCAGAGAAAGCCAGTTTTTTGTCAAAGTAAAATTTATATTACTTTAATTATTTAGATCAAGCGCGTGGTGATTGAATTTTACACCTCAATTACATGTAATCATGTACCTGTGTCATTAACTTTCTCATGCCCATTCTCCGATTCTGTATTGGTCACCGGGTTTCTGCATTTGTGGTTCCCCCAGAACTTTCTTAATTGTAACGGAGTCCTTTTACTAACCCAAGGTATGGCGTTAAATTCTCTGGTCACCGCTTCCCATAATCTGCATCCTCTTCGCTCGCGAAAAACTTGAGAGCTGGAATTGCTATCAGGTAGAGATGGACGGCTCACTCGATTGATTATTTCAGCGAGTATGCGCAGTTCGCTCGCCGTTTTCGATCGCATTGACAACGGCAAGGGTTTCATGTCATTCGAAGAATTTGAAGATATCCTTACATAATTATTTAATTAAAGTTATAATATTTAATAATTTTTTTCCACGTAAATTTCAAGTTACCTACATTTGGTCCAATTTCTTCTTGTAAGACGCCATTATGTCGTATGCAATGTTTGACGTCATCAACCATAAAGCGTCATAAGGGGTGGAATTTAAAAAAAAAATAAAAGGGATTAAATTTTAACCATAGAAATTAACTACTGTACTGTATTAAAATTTCTCAATTAACTTCAGATGAGTTTTATATTAAATATTAAATTTTATTTCGTTCAAAGTTTTACACAAGAGATTATAAAATCAAAGCAGAAGTTCTAAATGGAAGTTACTTTAATAAGAAAAATAAAAATACAGTAATTCTATTATGCAACCAAGAAATTACATTTACAGTAAACTAACTCCGCTTATTCGAAATCCTGGTTATCAGAAACGCTTTCAGAATTTTTTTTTAAATTCGTTTTTAAAATATTAAGGTGACGCTCAAAGTCGATTTTATGTTAATTTCAAGTTTTTGGAATCATTCTTTTATATTATCTAGCTTCATTTAAAACATCTCTATCGATATTAATAATGAAGTTAAATAATTAAAAAATTATCAAAATAAGCTCGAAATTAAGAATTGCCGTCAATTATGTACATAATGATATTAAACGCACTGTATAATATTGCAGATGTTATTAAACATTTAAATAACGCTTTTCTGCAATTTTTTAGGCACTATATCCTTATACCTTTCGAATAAGCGGGGCTTTACTGTACATATTTTAAAAAAAAGTTGTAAAAAAATATGTTCAGTTGCTTATATACGGCATTATAATTGCTGTAGAAATGTACCAAAACTCCAATTCAAGGCACGTAAATGCGGATACATTTAACAAATGGCAGTGCGCATTATTTTAAAGGCAACGTACTCTCGTTTCTAATCAGTAAATAACAAACTTTCTTAGATAACACGATTAAACAAAAACTTATATACCCGGTTGAATAAAATACAAGTACATGTACATGATAGAGAAAAGACGTACCGGTATTGTATATGGATTTGATTGATAAGCATAACGATAAGAGATTCTTAAATATTTACAAATAAAAAATGCGGTAAGGGGTAGCCTTTCTTAAAAAATATATTTGACTATTCGGATATACGGTATAGTATTTCTCATTTCAACAACAACTTATAATAATAATTATAAAATTAAAAACGATAATCCTATAGCAAAAATAAGAAATATTAACTTAAAATAATATTGTTTTCTTATCTGGAAAACTGATTTTCTTAAGTAATAATCTTTTATCATTTTTGTATTAAATAAATAGGACATAATTATTCATTAAATACAATTACTAAAAACTAAACACAACGTTATTGATATCATCAAATAATTTTTACAACCTAAAAATTAATTGTAAAAAGATAACAAACCGCGAACAGTTTGAATAAAATTTTAACAATATATTTTAAATTTCCGTGACAGAGTTGTAAGAACTTGCCTCAATAATAATAATAAAAATAAAATGTTAAGTAAATTTTACCCATATTTATACAATTATTCGTAATAAATATGACTACAGTATTTGAATAATATCAGTAACTTTGAAAAATAATGTATTTTTCAGTTATGTATTGGGAATATTTTTTGAAGAGTTTAGTAGAAAATATGAAATTGTTTTACTTTCAACAAAATTGGACGCTGTCTTCATCTTGGTTTCAATTGATTTTTAAATTACTTAAAACCAAAAATAAGTTTTAAAAAAAAACTTATTTCATCTTGTCCAGAATGGGAAGAACCATGTCAAATGTTGGTCTTTTACCGGGATCTTCATTCATGCATATGCGAATGAGCTTAGCCATGTGATTAGAAATGCCTGGTGTGATTTGCACTCTCAAACCTTCCATTGCAATCTGTATCATACACAAATTTAGAAAATAATATATAAAAAAAACAATTTAATTAGATAATATAACCTTCATTCCAATTTCCATTGGAGAAATGTCCGAAAAAGGAACTTCTCTTGTGGCAAGTTCCCATAACAACACTGCGTAACTCCACATATCAGCAGCCTTAGCGTTGATTTCATCTTGTCGTTTTAGGAGCGCTAAAAATTAACAAAATATCAATTTACGTTCTACATAATTATCTTAAATGATTAAATCCACATACATTCTGGTGCAAACCACGCGGGATAATATACCTTTCCTTTCTCATGAAAGGAAAATTTCGAATCAGCCATATTTATCCGAGCAGTTAAATCTTCATCAATCTAGATATTAAAAAAAATTCATAAACAAAATTTTGAAATACCGGTGACGATTAAATTTGTATGAATTCTCACCATTATGTGACGGCTAGACAAATTCAAACGGGGAACTAATGGTTCCAGAGTGTGCAAAAAAGCCATCCCTTTAGCTATATCAATAGCAAACTTAATTGCTTGCAATGTGTCAACCACCAAACCTAAAATAAAATAAATATTAAAACTAAATTTAATAAAAATTTGATAAATTGTTATTAAAAAATAATACCTGTTCCTTCGTGCAAAATAGAGAAAAGGGAACCGTGGTGCATGTACTGACTTATAACCACTAAATTTGGTGGAGCATTACAGCAACCAATGACGGGTAAAACATTCGGATGAGAAAAAATTCTTCAAATTAAAACAATAAATTGTTAAAAACATTTAATGTAAAAATTCCAAAACTAAATTTGTTCAAACCTTAATCTTGGAAATTCTTCGTTAAAATCTCGAGACATTCTCGGCGTACATTCGCGTAAAGCTAAAATTTTAGCCACAATTTGATTTCCCTGCCAGTATCCGCGCCAAGTCTAAAAAAAATAAAAAATTTAGCCCTAAACCTACGTATTTATAAGGAATAAAGAAAGTACCTCTCCAGAAGGAGTGCTAGCAATTTTAACTTGAAGCTGCAAATCGTTGATATTGATACCCGAATGGCGAGAAAGAGTAGCATCACGGCTTCTAGTTTTAGTTCCACTCCAACTTAGATCTTTAAATGGAATCTTTTTTAAATCTTGTCCCAGTTCAACAGCGAGCTCTACAAAAATCACAAATCATCGTTTTCAGTAAAAAATATCTATTAATATTTTAATTATGCACCAAACTCTCTTCTTTTCATTACCATGAAGTCGTTTTGCCATTTGTCCTTTGCACTTATCTAACGGGGTCTCTCCAAATTTGTTCGCCGAAGATAATAAACCACCGTGTCCCATCAAGTCTTCCGCAATTGCTTGAAATCCCCAAAAGCAAGCGTAATGTAAAGGTGTATTACCGTGCTCGTTGATTGGATTAATTATAGCGTTATATCGTAACAACTACAAGGTAATGATTAACATTATTCACCCTTTAATCATTTTATAAATTATCATTATTAAGAAATTCCTATACCATTTGGACGATGTCTCGATGACCGTGAGCGGCTGCGAGATGAAGTGCCGTGTCGTCGCCCATGTTTAAAGCGTTAACTCGAGCTCCTCGGTAGATTAACATTTCTACGATGTTTGTTCTACCTTCCTTCGATGCCCAATGCAGTGGACTGAACCCATGGTCATCTCTAAATTATAATAATAATAAAAAATTAACACAAATATTTTATGCAAATGTTTCGTGTTTACATTTCATTTCAATGTAAAAGAAAGCGTAAATCAAAAACCATGAATTTTAAAGTACAATAACAAGAATAATTTCTCAATAAAAAGGAAAACAATAGAATTACGCTACTCATGTATCATAACATTTTCTAAAAGTGCAAATAAAATAAAATTATTATTGGAGTACAGTAGCTAAAGTTTAAATTAATATTAAAAGAAATCCTATGTAATAAGCTTAATTATGACAATTTATTTAATCGCTGTAACAATACCAATTATTGTTTATCGACTACGGTAATCAAAATCGTATTTTTTTCAACAAAAAAAAAACAACAAATTAGCTCTTTAAAAAACCCAAACTAAACATAATTATTATTATTACAGTAAATATAATTTATCCAACCCATTACCAATTTTAATTATTCAGCTGTAGCCTACTGTTAACTGTACAGTATATCATAATTACTTTTATTCAAACCAGTATTCAAACTACGGTAGTATTTTTGTTATTATATTTCCGCTTTGTTCTTTAAAATCAAGGAAATATCAATTTACCAGGAAATGCATACAATTCTGCAAACTGTAAACAAACTAAATAAATTTGAGAATTTAGGCTCAATTTGTAACTGTAAGCTTACATGTACTGTAGGCTACACAACTATTGTAACTTCTAAAAATACTTTAAAAATCCCTACATGTATACTAATTACAAAAAGCAAGTGTGATGTACTGCTATAGGTACTATAAATTGCGGTTTGAGAGCTGTATAATTTTTACTCGTTCGCAAGGTATACCCGCCTGGAACTAGGATATCCATATTTGGAGAACTTGTATTGTACGAATTAAGGCGGGGTCCGGCGCGCGCATCCCACGTAAATAAATAACCTACTTTCGTCTCTCAATACCTACATGCAATTGTGTAACTTGTATTCAATTTACACAATTTATCAATTAACTTAAATTACGAGAAGAAGAAAAAACGTGATAAAGAGCTAAGTTAATTATAGAATTATAAGAGAAAGAATATTATTACTGTAAAGAGTTTTCACCCGGTGTTTGAATCCCATCATTCAAGCTGAATATTATTTTGTATCTTACCCTTGGTTCATGTCGTGCTCCGTATCATCCAGCCACACTCGTACTTGCAACGCATTCCCTTCACGACACCAGTGAAACACATCTTCGCACATTTTACTTTTCGGAAAGGCGACTCACGAGCAAAAATGAATGAAAAGAAACTTTACAAAATTAAGAAGATTAATTTTACGTGGTTAACTAAGACACACTAACATCATTATGAGTTCAACCTTGATGATGGCTCAAGAGGAAATCTTCTACTACGCCATCTAGCGCTAATTAGGAGAAACATCACGACTCCGCGCTCTCATTTCAAAGTTTTCACTTTATTACTACAGTATATACATGTAGCCTACTTTACTTTTTTATTTCCATAATCAATTCTTTTTTTTTTTATTAAACAAGAATGACAGCCGTTGTAATTGCGGTTTATTTTAATATTCTAATATTAAAAAAAATTATTGAAATTACTCGCTTTGCATTTTAACTTATTCATTTTTTAATATAGTAGGCTACAACTGTACTTGTACTGCAGTTATTTCACTTTTTATTACAAATAAAATAACAAAATGCCGTTTTAATTACAAATTAACAACGACATAAGATAGTACAATTTCAATAACCAGGCATTGTGTTATCGAAGTTAATTTATTTAAAGTTTGGACTTTTTAAGAGCTACTCGTGGTGGTAACAGAATTTGAATTTAAACCCAAAGAGAAACTGTTTTTGCATTTTGCTACTAGATGGCGATTTATAATTTGACGCAAAATACTGTACGGTAGTCTGACCTTAGGAGAGTTGAGGAAGAGCTATCGCGCTAAAGTTTGAATTTTTCCGAGAGAAAAAAATAAAATGAAATGGAAAAGTCGATAATATAAATTAATAAATTTAAATATTTCATTGCATTTTTATCAAATTATTAAATGGCAAGTACTATATTACTACAAATAATTACGGAGCGTAAAAATAGTTCTGGTGAAATTAAGCATACTGTAATTTGATTTTGTCAAAATAAAAATATATATACAATCATGTATAGTATATATTTTGTTAATTAACTCTTAACTTAAAAAATTGGAAATTGAATAATATTATAATTACAATTATGTTTTTCCTTGTTCGTGGTCAATGTCTGCTTGTTTCTAAAGCCACAAAACAAAAATTAAAAGGCACATCTAAGCGTGTTATAAAGGGGAGAAACAGGATAAAGTGGAAATTAATAATAATTTTAGCGAAATGTATGGATGGATACACTGTTGACAGCTTTTGCTTACGTGATCGAAATTAACTTTTATAAGGCATTTTTTATCCACAGTTCACTTACAACTTAAGTATTATTTTCTTTATAAAAAAATAAAAAAAAAAAGAAAGAAGAGAAGATATATATTTGGTTCCGCACGAAATGAGATTATCGGTTGCAGCGGAAACTGGATAATTTAGTTAATTCGCTATGATTGGTACTGATTTCTTTTTTCCTCTCATTCATTCGTCTTTTTACGGGAGATTAAATTGACGGACTTAGTTTTTTTTATGTTAAGGATAACTTGGATTTTTTTTTATTTACTGCACATGTAATTATTTTCTAAATTGGCGGCGGTTGTTTTAGTGGTGGGAAAATGGCTTGACCAAACCATCAATAGTAGAAGTTTGGCTTACAAGTTTAAAATTTTTACAATAATTACCCATATTTAAAAAAATCATCGGCAAACAACACACATTTGTATTGTTTATTTTTAAAAATTTAAACAGACCACAAAAGTGATTTAATATCTGATTCTAGAGGTCTATTTTCATTTTCTCATCAAAACCCTTTATCATCTCATATAGCCTACCTAGCGTTTGTGATTGGTTTCATAATATCATTTCGTTATTAATTAAAAACAGATAAAATTATTTATAAATAATACAGCATTTTTAAATTTGCCATCCTAGACTTTGTAGGCCTATATAAAAGTGAAAACTGAATACAAAGTGGAAATAAAATTTTAATAAAAAGTGCAATTTACGTTTAAAATTCAATTTTTTATCATTATTAATTCATGATTCATTTTTTAGCAGTATTTTTCATAACGAAATAAAATTTTGTTATTTTGAATATTTTTTTTTATTAATATTATTATTCTGCATAAGAAATAATATTAATAGTACTGTACTGTAATAATATATTACAGTACGTGTACTTATAATTCTTAGTTTGAATTGTATGAGTTTTTTTTTTTATTATTATTTCAAATATTGCACGCGAAAAAAACTTTAACTTATCAGTCATAAATTTACTAACAGCTACAAAATACCAGAGAAAGTCACCAGTTGGAGTGATAAAGAATCTTAAAACGCCGCCTGTAAGTGACAACAACAAAAATAAGCCAACATAAATGCAAGTAAGCCTACATAGTAACCAAAAAACTTTCAGGAGCAGACCCAAAAATTTTTAGAACTGCGAAATCATTTAGAGTTTTTAACTGATATTGAATATCTTGAGCTATTTAAATTTGTCTACAGAAATAATTTTTGTCTACAAGTAAAAAAATTACTTTTATTTATTTCCTAATTGCTTAGTATAGCATTTGTATAGATTTTGGTCTATACGTCAATGATTAAAAAAAAAAGTTTTAATTTTTATTTCATTGTAAAATTTTATTATTATTTTTTTTTTCACGTTTAAATAATACCGTACGGTAATAATATTAATGGTTAATGTTTAAGGTAGATTTGAAATTTATCAATTAATTTGAATTTAATTGCAATTTAGTTCATTTGTCCACCGGCAACTATTTAGATACAGTACGTGAATCGGCTCAATATTTTCAAAATGATTTGGAGGTTTGACATGATATCCGGCGTAATAGGCACCGTTATTGTTTAACTAATGGCAAAAAAAAAAATATTAATTTATTAAATTTTTTAAGCTATTATTTTGTTTATTTATTCGTTTTTGATTACGTTTAAGAAAAATGTTGCATAAGTAAAAATGCTATTTTTATTCAATTTATAATATTTATCGATTTAGTATAACGAAAGAAATGATTATCTTCTCAAATGTTCGCTCTTTAGAAAAGAAACTACTGTACATTTTCTAGATTAAAGCATATCAAGATTTGGATTGTATAGTTTTTCTCTAGAAAGCCTTTGAAAAAGTTTTTATAATTCTTCCCCTTTAAAACTATTATTTTTTAACATACAGTATTTTGTTGTACACAGAGATGCATGAATAAAATCTATTGTAGAATTGCAGCCCCGTCATATGACGGCTTGCTCAATTCTAGTTATTTAATAAAGCTTGAACTGCATTTTTTAATTAGTTTTTTTTTTTTAAAAAAAAAGAATAATTTTTAAGTTGTTTTTTCAAAACAATAAAAATTCAAACTAGGATATTAATAATTGTAATATTTCTATATGAATTATTAAAATTTATTTCCCAGCACCATTTCTTTTTCTAATACGTTCAACTACTCGTGCAAGTTAATTTTGTTGTCGGTGAACGAGTTATTCTTTTTCAAGAAAAAGAAAAAAATATCACGCTGCTTTTTAGCACCTTTACACTTTTTATTGGTATCGGTTTTGCATTTTGTTTAATGTTGCAAAGCTTAATTTTAACCATTTGTTGTAATTTTGAGTTTACAAAACGTTAATGCCAATTTCACGCTTTTTATTACTCCGACGCTTCAACTTTTGAACGAGATAATAGAACAATATGTAATTTATAGTGGCAAAAATTTGAAGCTCGTTTATCACGTGTGATATTTTTACTTACAATAAACCTTGATTATTATGACAGTTGGAATTTTTTATTTTTTTTTATACCGTATATATATTTCGGTTATTTATATGCGAATGCGAAAGAGAAATTCTCCGCAAATAAAGTTTTATAACGAAAGAGGAACACGTTCATGTCGAGTGCCTGTTTTCGTCTTTATTGCAACAAAAACAAAAAAAATACCTTTTTTTATATTATTATATAGTATCACTCCTTTTAATTTTTTATCCTAGCTAACTTTCAGTGCTATAATAATTTTTCGAAAACATTTTATGAAGAGTTGTTTGCAGTCAACATAAGTAGTGTATAGAATTGTGGCACCAACCAATCAGAGAGCAGGGATTTAGTGTGGGAGGCGTTTTCGACCAATC
>JAQGAZ010002987.1:0-13943 GCA_034692225.1 Polydesmus complanatus
TGTATATAAAACGTATTTAACAATAATATTTAAAAGGCAGAATTGTTTCCTTTAACTTTGTCATCTCCGGGATCGATCCAAATAAGCAAATATAAAGGGGAGCTTGCATCTAGCTATTCGCTTTAACTGGGAACGTCGACTGACGGTTTACTGTATCATTTTTTATGCTTTTCGTAAAAGTTACGCCTTTGCAATATATGAAAGATTAAACCCCCGAACCTTCTTGAGATTTTTTTTTTTTATATATATATATCGCGTCTAATATTTTGAATGCGCATCTACTCTTGAAATTCAAGATAGTGGTTGGCATAATGCGGTAATATTGGGAAGGTTTTGAAATACTGTTTTTCAATCTTTACCATTTTTTTTTTTTCATTTTTTTTTGCGTGGCACGGCATATTCGCCTACGATATTATTGTAATATCAAAATTTGAGAGTCAAGCAGAAATCGGCAGGTATCGTCCTCCTCCGTTCGCCACCCTCAACCGATTCGCAGCATGCGTATGCGCTCGCTGCGTGTACTACTTGTACCGCTAATGCAAAGAATATGCTTCGACGTATCTCGTTACGATTTCAGAATGCGTTTTGCATTCTATTATTACCGAATATAAAATTTTAATATCGTATTTGAATAATCTGGCGGTGTTTATGGGTGTAAAACAGCGCTGTTTTTAACTTGTAAACTCATTTGGCGTGACAGTGAGGTGTAGCGCGCGTGAATGCAGATAAGAGAGCGAAAGAGAGAGAGGGTTCGCAAGCGGAAATTAGAGTTTACATATAAACGAGGCACTAAGCAGATGGCATAAATGTAATTGTGAGAGGAAGTAATCATCCAAAGTATCGCTATTTGGTGATGAAAGTAGTCTGAATGGAATAAAGTCGAGTGATTTGCTTTAACTGAACGGGGGCTTTTTTTTTAACCATCAACGCGAACGAACGGTTTTTATTATTATTATTATATCATTATCACGGCAAGTTTGAATTGAAAGTTTGAACGCGATAACTATTCCCTTTAACTTTAATTAACATCCTATTAACTTTATTTAATTAAACGATGTTGACGAACGAAATCAATTCTTAATTTTTAAGTTTGAAATTATTAGCAGTTTTTTTGTTGTTGCTAAAACCATTTTTATCCTGAACACTGGTGAAAATTCTATTAAGAAAGAAAGAAAGAATAGCAGCGTAATTACAAAAAGTTTTGTTTTGAGTTAATTAGAGAAACAGCAACTATTATTACCGAATGATTTTGTTTGTTTGAATGAAACGTGAAGTAGCAGTTCGTTAAAGTGGTAATGCGAGTGTTTCGTTTGATAAGCAATGTTTCTTCTCCCAGATTGCAAATTGAGTTAAGTTTATTGTATTTTTTTTTTGTGGAAGGGGGGATGTATGTGTTATCTCGGAGCAAAGTTTAAGTCGGTGAAGTAAGCAAAGTCATAGACAATAGACTCAATAAATTCAATCTTTAGATAATCTGTTGTTCAGCAGTCGGCGGAAATGATGGCTCACATAAGAATTGCTGACGCAGCGCATTTAGTGATAAATTCCACGTCACTGCAGTCTTGACAGACCTTTTTTTTTTCTTTCCTCGTCCTTCTCTTTGCTTCTTTGCTATTACACATTGTGTGTTCTGATTTGTGGTAGGAATATCATCTTAGGTCAGGTTAGTGTCAGTAAGTCGTCGAATTCTGCTTGGAAGAACCTGTTGTTAGACTAGAGATTGAGCTAGTGATGTCATACCATTGTCCAGAGTGACAGAGTGTAATATGGTACTTGGATGGTCGGTGCAAGTGCCAAATGTCCAGTTCACGAAGCAAAATTACCGTCGTCTACGCTTTTTCCTTTAATCTTCTCAACTCTTTTGTATACGGAAGATTATAATTTTCCAATGTGCAGTATTAGAAATTTATTGTAAATAAAACATTTTTTTTTTCAAATTGCGTATTATTATCATCATTGGTAGTTTGAGATGGTTTTTGAATGATTTCAGCAAATAAATATCCATTATAATATTTGAAATATATATTTTTTTTTTGAAATGTAGTCTAGTTCTCCGACACATAATATTTTAAAAGTGGGTATATAATAGCAAATATTTAAAAGTTATTTATAACTTTTATTGCTATAATAATACGGTTCGATATATTTTTTTAATGCATCGTTTCCTTTCATTTCAAAAGAGTGGAAACATATTATTTCCTATTGATAAACAGTAGGTAGCCTATAATGTTTATAAATAACTGATGCTAAAAATAAAATTCGAAATTGAAATTTACTACAGTATTTTTTTTTTATATTATTATTATTATTATTATTTTCCAGAATTTAATCTAAAAATTTCAAAATTCTTTTATAGTAATGTTTTTTGTTTGCTTGTGACAGAGCTCATGATGCTCATCAGATGTTCGTCAGTTGATGATTGTTGAATATATTTTTTTTTAATTAAAGACGCCAGCGATATTTTAATTCCTTGACAGTTATTTTTTGTTGTATCGCAAAATGCTAAGTACAGTGCATGCACGTATGTCGCTAAATGTTTGCATTTCACATTTCAATTTCAAAGGAGCTAAATTTCTTTCTTTTTTTTTTTTTTGGTATAAAAGGAAAGTTAAAATCTAATGCGAGCGGAATTAATTGAATAAAGTTAAAGTTATGAATGGAAGATACAGTATTCATTGTCGCAGTATGTGGCGTTTCCCCATATTCGCGAGTGCGAGGAAGAGTGGTGACAGTAAGAGTGGAGAGAGGGGGGGGGGGGGGGGGGGTTGTATTAGAATAAAAACATCCAAAGTTTCCACAATCTAATTTGTACCCAAAAAAAAAAAAAAAAAAGTTTTTTGGAATTTAATTAATTCGAATGCGGCAGACATATTTTTTTCTTCTTTTTTTCCTCATCTCTAGATCGCATTTAGATAGATACCCCCTCTGATTAATTTATTTGACGTTTTGATTGCTAAGTCTCTCATTCAAACTTCCCTTCTCATTCAATGTAAGGAAAATGGGATATAGAATTCAGGTTGAATGGCACAGACGGAGAATCCTATTTGATTCTTTTTATTTCATTCATTAAAGAATAATAGGGAAAAAAATGTATTTCGCTTTTTTTTTTTTTTGTATAGGAAAAAAAAAACGAGACCGAATTGAATAAAAAAGACATATAATTTAATCAGAAATCTAACGCGGTTTTAATTGATGGAAACACTTTTTAAATAAAGATTTTTAAGTAATTATTTTTTTTTTTTTAATAAAAAGTTGACGTTAACTTTGATATTATTAAATTATAATATTTGCGTTGAAGCGAAAATTTATATGCAGTATATTTATAAAAAGTAAAAGAGTTTTTTTTAATTTACGAGCAATTAAAAATTTAATATTTGCTGTAGCTGTTCTTATTAAGAGAAAAATAGTTGATTAAGTCTTTGGGAATGATTACTTAGTCATTTTTTTTTCTCTATCAACTAAAATTTATAGTTTTTTTTTTGTCTTAATTATTTACATATCTAAGTGTTGACGTCATTCGAAAGTCACAAATTATCTCGATTCGTGTTTGTGTTGGATATAGGCGTATAGATTAAAGCGACGACTATGAAAAAATGGTTACATAAACTCTCGAGTAAATTTGTACACACTGCTTTTTTTTTTTTTAAAAAAACAAATTTTCGTATGAATATAATATGTCTTCGAGTCTTGTTCTCGCGCTAACATTTTCTTTATTATAATTATTGTTTGCTCTATAAATGGGTTGCTATCGCGTATAAATAAATGAAAAGAAAGAAAGAAAGAAATACTGTACACACTGCATTATCAAAACATTAGCCCTCCACAATTTTATTTTTTATATTATATTTTTTTCTCCTCAAAATAATATAAATATTTAGGATGAATTTCAATTTAGCTGTGTATACAGAGTATAATACTTAAATCGTAATGACATAGTATGTACAGTCTGCACGGGGCATAAATAAGCTTAGTAAAAAGATGCAAATGAAGAGGATGAGCATTTTGAATAGAGATTGAAAGAGGGGAGGGGGAGGGTGTGGGGGGTATAAGAAAAAAGAAAAAAAAAAACGCAATATATAGGATTTGCATATAAATGTTTGGCTGTGGAAAATCTCTGTGTTGTTGACGATGAAAAGAGAAAATGAGCGTGGAAGAATAGAAAAAAAAAAAAAAACAACACAGAAAAAACATGGAAAATGCGCCAAATCATGCTATAAATCTCGTGACTGAAGCTTAAAATCGGTTTCATTTGAAAATTTCGACGTGAATAAATAAATTGATTTAATGTTAGTCTGATTTTCAATTTGAAATTTTTTTTTTATTTTTTAACTCTTCTACGATTTCGCGTTAGTTTTTTTTTTTTGGTTGTTACTGCGCTTATTGGGTACCTCGTTACATGGCAGAGAAAGCGTTAGCAAGGGGGAGTTTTTCATCATTCATGTATTTACAGCATTTTACAGCTTCTTCATTAACTTATTTAATAATAATAAAATCTAATGTCATAATAAACCGATGAATGTTAAGCGCAGTTTTTTTTTTTTTTTAGCTTAGTCTGGGCCTGGTATTTTATTTTTTTTTCAGACAAATAAAAATACTGTAATTCAAATTTGCATATGACCTTGCGCAAAAAACCATGCGGATAAACTCTAACATATTTTTTATAGTAATTGATTGATAATTTTATCTCTCGATTTTAATAAACAAATTCAATTTTTATCACTTTTTCGATAATATTTCTAAGATCTGCTTTTGTGCGCCGAAGGTTTGATACCTTTATTTTCAGAATATAGCAGCGCGTCTGCTTTAGAAGTTTTTATTGATTGTTTTCGAAATGAATTATTTCGTTAAGAGCGAATTGGTAAAATGATTAATTATTTGTGATCGAAGCGTAGTATATTTTCTTTTGAGATTCTAGTTGACGCTTTCTAATTTGTTTTTGGCGTGCGCGCGTTTGTTTATTATATTTCTGACGCTTTAATATTTAAAAAAAATATATATATAAATGTGATATCAATAATTAAAAAATTGTCTGTTTTTGAAAGCGCAGGCGAAATAGCAAAGCGGAAATGATGTATCTATACTTAACCTACTCGTATGGTTTAGGAAGATTTGCAGCGTCTCCGAATTACATTAACAATGTGGATAGAAATTGGAGGAAAAGCAAAATTGGAGGTTTCTTTATTGAATTTCAGTTAGTGATCAAGATTTCTTAGAAAGAAAAAAAATAAAAAAATAACAAAAGATTTGAGTTTATTCAAAATTCCGAAATCGAACGGCGTCGTAAATGTTGATTTTAATGAAAAAGTTTGAAAGGAAAATCACAAAAAAAAAAAAAAAAAGTATTTGATTTTGTGGTTTTTAAAAAATAAATCGAAACAGACATACTGTATACACAAATTTTTGGATAGAAATAACTTTTGTGACGTATAAAGCTACAAAATAATGTATTAAAAAAAAAAAAGAAATACTTGGAAATACTGTATTCTGTTTTCGAATGTAACTATTTTTTATTATTTGTTTATAGAAAATTTGAGACCGAAACTTGTTATTTTGATCCGCACCAGAATCTTTTCTTTCCTAATTATGATATTAAGATAATATTTTCGCTTAAGCACTTAAGATTTGTTATTTTTCCTTTCATCAAAAAAGTATTTTTTTGAAATAAGAAAATTTTTGCGTTGAAGGACTCGCACTTATTTTTCTTGTATTGTATTCTCTTTTTTTTCCCCCCCTCTCTTATTTTTATTTTTTTTAAAAAAAGTTATTTACTCGAAATCGATATCGAATTGACATCGGATGAGTTCGGTCAAGCGGAAGAAGTAACGTTGAAATTCGATAGAGTGGAAGATATGAACAGCTAACAGTGCGCGTGTTTCTACTGAATAGAAAAAGCACGAGAGTCGAATACTCATTTTCTTTAGCATTTTTTTCTTTTTATATAATATTATTATGATTTTTCTTCTTCTCTTTCCTTATCATAAATAGTACACGCATTTTTACTAGATTTTCAATTGAACTTGATTCGATCGAAATACGATGGCGTCGACTGGTCCCGCCCTGTTTTTTTTTTCTTCAAGTCCTTCGGAAATAGTGCTACTGGTTTGTCTGGCATATATTCAATCGTATCACTGTAAACACATCGGAATAGAAAGTTATGAGCTCGTAACGCACTACTAACACATGTTGCTCTTTTTTTTTCTTCTTCTCCAGTATTACATCCGGAACGCAAATATATAAAAATCATGTTTAATCGACCACAATTTTTATTCGTTCGTACGTTTTTTTTGAAAAACAAACTTGTAGGAGTTGTTTCCTGATGGGTGAAAAAGTCGATTTTTAATATATCGTTGTATGCGAGTGTTTACACTGGAGCGTGAGGCAGTTATGAAATTAATCTCAAAGCATATCCACGAAAATATTGCATGTGTAACTGTATTTATTCTTAAAAGAACGAAATGAAAAAAACATTGATCAATATCGAGAATTGTTTTAAAATAATTTCAACTTTTAACTTTGTTTACATTTATAAAATTGATTTTATACTATTGTAGTTTATATACCAAAATGGAATTTTACATTAATTGGTAGGCCTACTTAAAAAAAAATAATTTTTTTGAGGTAAGCTACTGGTTGATTAAATAGTGCAATACACATCATTGAAAAATGCAACCGTGGTTGGTTGGTAGCCTATATCAACTTGTAATCGTTTAAGGTATTTTCATTTGATAAATTTAAAGAAAATTTACGACTTCTTTATTGAAATTGCTTTTGTAGAGTATGGACAAGCGAGCCTTTTTATGTCGTTTTATTCTTCTTTATTACCGTAGTTTGTTGCGTGTTTTCCCTTTATTTTATTTTAGTTTTTTTTTTTTTTGCGTAACTCTGTATAACGTAATTTAGTTCAGGCGGAAGTTTATTTTTTTTTCTTCTACCCTCTCCATTTTCTCTCTCTCTCTCTCGCTTTTCTATATAAATTTAACTACAAGTTTCGATACTACGTTAGCGCTATTTGTAAGCATATAACTTTCGCACCATTCTTTTGGGAAGCAGGCAATCATAGATGATGAAAGCTATAATTTTCATGTGGCGCCTTTTGATCGACGACAATCAATAATGGCGACACATAAAACCCATTCTCTTTCCGCACTTTTTCCAAAACACATTGCCAGCCGCGGGTTGTATAAATGGATTCGGTTACTGTTTCAGTAGAAGAAGGAACAAAATAAAAATATAAAGGAAAAAAAAAAAGAAACTGAAGAGAACGAGAGAGAGTGAAAGACAAAAAAAAAAGAGTGTGAGGAGGGGGGGAAAATGGAAATGAGTAGATGTTGTGGAAACGTAGGCTGCTGATGATGATGATGTTCACAATGCGGTGTTGAAAATGGCCAATAGGCACAAATTGCGAATGTTATAAATTTAATGCTCGCTTCACGTCAGAACGTAAACATCTAACCTAGTCGAGTGACAATAGCTGACGACAGAATTTTTACCGGTACCTACAAAAAAATAAAAATAAAATGAGATAGTTGAGATGAGCGCAGAGAGAGTCGAAAATCAATTCCATCGGTTAATGAGCGTGTAATGAATAACGAGTTAGTAAACATTAGTTTTCGTTCGTCGTTTTTTAAAAAGAACGAAAACAGGAGGAGAAAAAAAGTAAATGTTGATTCGAATTACATCATCAGATTAAGTTTCGTATAAGTGTAAATCTCTGTCTCTCTGTTGTTGATTGAAACGAACCGAGGGAACCGTTGCAGGGCATATGGGATTACGCCGGAAGTGAGTTGTTGCTGGGCTCCCAATCATTTACTTTTAAGAGAGTTTTGCGTGTAAAATAGGACGAATAATAATAATAATTATTATTTTCAACAAATTTTCAAAGAATGTTTTCGATTTGTGAATGATGTCGTATTGGGTTTTTAAGTTAAAGGCAGGATGAACGAAATATTTTGATATCAAATTCGAGGTTATTCACGAAATAACACGAAAATATTCAATTACTGTTTATTTAGTTATTTAATATTTTTGTTTTTGCATCATCTTCAGTCATGCAGTTTTTTTTAATTCCCGGACCCTGTTAAATGATTTTTCAATTGAAGCAATAACCAAACAAATCCATTTTTTTTTTTATTATTATTATTTTTAAATTTAAAAGATGTTTTTTTAATGATACAATAGTTGACATAAATTTAACTTAAAAGTTGAAAAATTATCTTTTAAAACGTTTTTTGTTGTTGTTGTTGTTTACCAAAATTTACAAAAATAAAATTGCTGCGAGCATTTCTATTTTTATTAAAGTTTTCCTATTAAATTTTTTTTTATACTCTGTACTGTATATATAAATCAATAATAATTTTTTCTATTACCGGTAAAATGTTTGTTATTCATCCGTAACTAAGAAAAATGATTCTTGAATTTGAGATAGCAACTTTATAAATTCTGATTTAGTCGTATTATTTTAATAACGAGACAAAAAAATTTTTTTTTGATGATTACTTTCGCTCTATTTAAATAAGAGTACAAAAAAAATAACTTTTTTTTTAAATCGCTCGAATTATAACGTCAGAAAAATAAGATTTATTAATAAGATAAAATCTTTGTTAAGTTAATTATTATCGCTAACTCATTTTACGATTCGGTAACGAGATAAGTGAGTAACGTATTTTTTTTTCTTCTTCTTTCCACTCTTTTATGCGGAATGGCTTATAATTAGCGTTTTTCTTTTTTGTAAGGCGTAATGCAAGGCGTAAAAATTAAATACGCTTTTATGTTAATGATGTATGTAAAAAATTGATCTTGACATTACGCGTGATAAATTGCCGAAGGCGGAGAAGATGCTGGCGTAATCTTGTCACTTTTACCTAGGTTGGGGAATTATATGCTTTATGACGTATAGAAAAGTGCGATAATTATAATATTCTTATTACCTTGTTTGATACTGATGATAATTGACGTGTGTGGATTCCATTTCTTTTCCTTCCCATCAAGTAAATGACGCTTATCCGGTACCGTATTTAAAAAGGAATTTCGGAGATACACGTGACAAAAACAATTTTTTTTATATATTTCGGAAAGTAAACAGACTTATAAATTTGATGATAACAACCGCTGGGGGAGAGAAAAAAAAATAATTACGAATTCTTTGGCTTTTTAACTGCGACGGGTAAAAATGAAACGCATTTAATTAGAAAATTAAGGATGTAATTAATTTTGCTTATTTGAGTGGCAATGTGCTGAGAAATGTTTCCAAAGATTCTTTTTTTTTTTTTTTTCACGCCAGCATTCAAATTCAAATTAAAGTTTTTTCCCTCCCCGAACACTCACAACTTGCATTTTTAATTAATTTTTCTCATTTTTTTTTTTTTAAATAAATTTTTTTTTGTTTTAGGCAGAACTAGAAACTTAATTGACACGATTAGTTTTACTTCAGTAATTTCAATACAGTATAAAATAATTTTTTTTTTGGTATATCCATCTCAACCTTAAGTTCTTTGCACTTAACAGAAATTGCGCGCAACATTGCTTACCATAATCATTATACTTTCTATGTTTCAAGTATGGAAGTTAATAATTAAATATTTAAAATAATAATGATGAAAAAGGTCTTTTTCAATGTTGTTTTGTTATGATTTTTGCTAACGCTTAAACCGTTATTATATATAATTATATTCGGGTCTATTACCGGTATAATCAATTATTAAAACCACGAGTCTTTCATCGCGGAAAATGATTATTCGAAAATGATATTTCTAAATGATCTTCACTACTGTGGATTACCGTATAATATTATATATCTTTAGGGCCAGCGCATTATTTCGTTTCGATTGTTGATTACGTTTTAGAAGTCGACCACTTGATTCCGCGCTGTTTTTGGCCTATGAAATTCTGTTGCCACCGCCTCCTCAGTCCTCCCATATTATATTTAGACGCGCTTCTAATCTGAAAGTAATTTGCTCTTCAGAGAGAGTCTTGAGGGATGCAGTTTTATGGCGGGGACTAATAAATTATATTGAATATAAACTTACTGTCCTAATATTTGAACGAGGAGAGAAAAATATGTGTGTAATTGGATTGGCTTCCCATTAGATCAAACCCCGAAGTCGAGTTTTGGCTCGGTTGGGTTTTGCGACCGAAAC
This sequence comes from Polydesmus complanatus, assembly GCA_034692225.1. Classification (NCBI taxonomy): domain Eukaryota; kingdom Metazoa; phylum Arthropoda; class Diplopoda; order Polydesmida; family Polydesmidae; genus Polydesmus; species Polydesmus complanatus. The sequence goes on from JAQGAZ010002987.1 coordinate 10,137, forward strand.
CTACGCCAAACTGCGCAATCATACGATTTAGGATAAATCCACTTGACAGACGTCATCAGCCTCTAATTTCGTTGGTGAAAGGCCATTATGCCAGCACGGGGCGAACCGCACGCCAAAATTGAAGGAAGAGGGAGATGGGGTGGGGGGAGTGAGTGGTTTCTCCGTAGAAATTAGTATAGCGTACTACTACTGTACTGGACTGTTGAGACTTTATCGGTTTCTAATTTGTGTTCGTCGAAATGTTTACGTTATTCTTCAGAGCTTACAAACGTTTTATTCGTTGTTGTTCTTCCACTTAAACATTTCAGCCAGCGGCGGTACCCGATTTATCCCCGGCGATACACAGTAAATAATCGACGCACGATGACGGACATGGTTTTAGCCAAAAAACCCCAATTTAGTTTTCTACTTTTGTTTATTTTACGCTGGAAAAGGTTTATATTTCAAGTTGGGGCGTGATCAATTTAAGATATTAGAAAAAAAAAATTTTTCGTTTTAATTCTATCTCAAATAAATAAATATTAAATTGGAATCTAAAATGAGAAAAATAATTTTGCCTTTAAAATATTTGTTTAATATTTTGCGAGCGAATAAAACAGCGTAATAAATTATTTAAAAAGGCCTGGTTATCTTTAAATTATAAATTTATCTCACAAATTAATGTTTTCTTTTGTTTTGGTCTGGAATTATTAGAACTTAGAAATAAGTACTGTAGTCGATTAACTTTCAATTTAATTTTTTAATTTTTTTTTTTGGGACGTAAAAAAATATGAAATCTGGATCTATCGAAGAATTATTTTGCTCAATTTTATTTCAAATACCGCAGACAAGGCTTTTTTTTTGTTGAGTTAAAATACAATGACATTTTCTCCGAATATTTGCTCTGTTTACACAAGTTTCTCTTTATTTTTTTTTTCTTTCTAGAAATTTGCTTTTGGTCAATATTTATTTGGTGTTTATTTAACAGATGTCTGGGATTCGCGGAATAAACACTCAACCCTATAATACGCGGAATTAAAACAGTTCTTAATTGCAAAAAAAATAAAATAAATAACAATTACGCCAGATTCACTTTATTTGCTATCGAACTTTATATACGTACTTTGAAACGTTTATCTGCATTCGCAGCGAGCTAGACGATTATTTTTCTTCCTTTAAATGTTTAAAAAAGTAGAACAAGTAGCAAAAATCTTTTACCTACCGGTAGTAAGATTATTCACGCAGTAGCAGCATCGTTAGCCACGAAAAATAATAATGTTTTAAGCTAAATCAAGAGTTTTTGATTCCCAAGGTTTTGTTGGTTTAAGGAAAAACCGACTATGTTTTTCTTTTAAAGAACTTAATTTCATTTCATAAGAACTGTTCTGCTGCTGCTGCTGCATCTTAATTCGGGAGTTTTCGATCGTCGAAACGAAAAACTTTCCAACGAGTTGCCGAGTTTTATTTACATTGGTTAATTGCCGGGCTTTTTATATTATACAAATACAAACTCACCCGAATCGAAAAGAGTGAATTCAAAATCCCGCTTATGTAATAAGAAGAAAGAAAAAAAAAATACTTGGAATGCAAAATCGATACTGACTTGAATCAACTTGAAATCCCTGCCGTCGATAAATTTCGATAAACATTCGCGAATTAAAATTTCAAACGAGTCGAGAGAGTTAAAGTAGTGCAGAAAGTAGAGCTAAAAAAAAAATATATATAAATATCTCCAAATCTTGTTTGTTTTTCAAAGACGAAAGCCCATCCAAGCGAGTTCGGTAGCTGAGAGAGTGGTATCGATAGTAGATAGTCGGTTAATTGTTTTCTCTAAAGCTTCCAAGTTTGATCCATTATCTGAATAATTAGTCGAATAGGTAAGCAGTGTGGGAGAAAACGTAGAAGAGACGAGGGAGATAGACGTGAATTTATTAAAGAGATATTTATCTTTTCCGTCTATCTTTTCTTCTATTTTTTTTTTTTCTTTTTTAATTTTCAGACTCATTTGTAATGCACTTTATTAAGTGATACACAGTGCAGTGAAGCGTAATGCTCGCTTGCCTGCGATTACTTTTCTCCCAATCTTTTGTCATGCATTTCAAATTCCTCGCCGCTTCAACTCCATCTTTCTCAAACGTCTTTACTCTCTATCTCGCTATATAATATATAAAGTCTAATTCGCACCAAAAGATTTTTTTTTTATTTTTATTTTATTTTAATATATATACACACACACACGTGAAAGCAGGTTTTTCCTATGTGTATACGTGACGTGATAGTTTTAAGTGCATTAACTTTATCCATTGATCGCTAATTATTTCCTAAATATATAAACGTCAGTCTCAATTTTTCTCCGTTTATTCTCTTGTATTTTAGATCCAACGGCGTGCGGTTGAGGAGGATGAGAGCGTGGAGGATGAATTGGAGAGAGGAGGAGTAGGAGGAGGCTGGAATGATGAGGAAGAAGACGATTTACGAATGGAAGTTGTCGTTGACAGTGTGGACTGCCGACCTGGTAACAACCATTCGTCGCTTGTTTACACTTGGCTTCTCACTCACAACGAACGCATTCACTCTGCTCACGCTGAGAATGAGCAGGGACATGGGGAGGAGGAGGAACCGGGGAAGGGAAGAAGAAGAAGAGAGAGCGGACCGCTGCTGTTTACTTCCGATCGACGATGGTTCAACGTCTCGACTAATCAGCTGCCAATTGGAAATCACACTCTGCACTTAAAGGTAAGTTGAATGCATTGTGCGGCATTAATTATTTCGTTTAGGAGTTCTCTTTACTACGTGTGTGTGTTGTGGCGAATGATTGGATGAGAGTGAGAGAGAGTGTTAGAAACCGTAAGAATAAGTCATTGTAAGTGATTGAAAAAAAAGAAAGTAGAAAAGGTTTCGTTGGGTAAATAAGAGTAGGGGAGCGAGAGAGAGGGGGAGGAAGAAAAAACGTCCGGATATATATTCGCGCCTAATTAAATCACATTTTGATCAAATACTGCGCTGACGGCTTGGAAATCTTTATTTTTAATTTAATTTAGCCGATTGTACAACCGCTCTTTCAATCAGCTTTTGGAAAGGTGCGCGCGGGCGTGCCGTGTGTATACAGCATAATATAAAACGAATTGACGCGAGAGATTTTTCTTTTCTTTTTGGGTAAACAGCTTTTGTTTGTTATTGTGAACGGAAACATTTTGACGAAAATTGAAATCAATTATGTTTAATGGGTGGGCACCGATTCGTTCAATTGTTATTATTTTAATTTGATTTATAAATTATTATATTATATACAACAAAAAAAAAATAACTTCGCACGCTTTTTGATTAATAATAATTATTATTATCGTTAAATTTTAATACTAGGGTTTAATTATCGTTGACGTTGTTATTCAGTTTATTCGAAGAACAAGAATGTAGGTTGTTAATTAAAAGCTTTCAATCACGAATTTAAAAAATTATTTTTTTTCTTTTCTTCACAACAGTCTTCTTGTTTTCGTTATTACCATTAATAAGCGGAGGCCGGTAATTTACAAGTCGGCAACTCTTTACGTCTATTTTTTTTTCTTCTTCTTCTTGATTTAACAATTCGTTATTAGCCGGAAAATTAAATTCTGTTAGATTTTGAGATTGTTAATGAGCATAATCACCGGAAACACCTGAGCCACCTTTTATCGAAGATATCAGGATGCAATTTCCAAAGCAAAAAACAAAAAACAAAAAAATAACAAAATGGTTTTTGAGTGGGTTGAACGTTTATTAATTTTTAAGCAGGCTGTGGGCAACGAAAGAGCAAATTCGCCGCTGTTTTCTACCGTTCACACACACACA
>JAQGAZ010002988.1:0-13941 GCA_034692225.1 Polydesmus complanatus
GCGTAACCCGAGAGCGTCGATGATGAGGAAGAAGACGCCGAAAACTTTCCGCAAAAACGCCGTCGTTTCAACACTGCTTAAACTGTAATAATTTATTTTCGTCAATTCTTTCAATTATTAAAATGTCACGCACTATCCTTGTAGAAAACTTTCTTCGTTTTTTTAAATTAATTTCTCGCAGTAGTCGCAGCTCAAAATATCAAACACCTTCCGCACGCAAAAATCGTCGTCTCAAATACGCGTAATTCAAAAATGCCACCGCAATCACTCACAGCCAATCACAGCGCTCGAAGCAAAAATTTCTATCAATTGACATTTTGTATAGATTTTCTGCCCATACATTTATCGCGCCTTCACGATATTTTTTGTCCAAGTCTCCTCTCCATACTTCCGAGTGAAAAGTGTGAATTTTTAAGTAAAAAAATCGGGGTTCAACGACTAGTTTTGGTATTTAAATCGCGAATTGTGCAGGCTTTAAATTTCTGAATAGATAAGCAACTATTAATTATTATACAGTTTATTATAATTATCAGGGAATGGGATTGTTTTCGGTCCGTGTAGCCTACATCGCGCGAATTGAATGGCAGTGATCAACTGATTAGGGTTTAATTAGCAGTAACAACATGCCACCCGAGCCAATATTGTGGTTACACAAAGTCGTGTACGAAGGTTACCGGTACTGTTCTTGGCAATGTGCGAGCAAGAAGCAAAAATGGACTTCAAAGTTTAAAACAATTGTAAACTTATTTAATGGAAACTGGAATTGAATAACAAAGAAAGTGCTTTCCACAGAAATTACTCTTGTTTTCTGCCTGAATAATATGCGCACAACGCGTATCCCGCGGCATCGATTGTCAATTTTGAAATCGGGAATCATGCAAAGTACAGAAACTAGTTGTCTCCTGATTTGAAAATGGATTAGGAATAGGAATCTCCGGATTTTCTTTTCGGTGAGTGTAAAATCTAATAATTATACGGCATGTGTCTTTATTAATGCGATTGGTGTGAGTTGAAGGAGAAGGTTGGTACGGTTGAGTAGGATTGCGGCAGATAATTTTCCTGTTGTTTACGTGAATGGACGAGTCAAATTAATGTTAAATAAGATTTGGAGAAGATGATATAAATAAATGAATGACTGATTAGTCATTATTTATTATGGAAATGGAGGATGTGAGTGCTATTGTCACCTGATGTGCTTTCTAACGTATGTGGGTGAAGATTACGGCGCTTTATGCTATAAATTTAACTGGGAAAACTGCAATTATAATAATTACTAGTATTATTGTTAAAATTCGCTGAGATAGTGAGTTAATCAAAATTATTTTGCGAATGAAAATTTTTTGATTTGTAAGAGCTTTTTTTGGTACTACTATAATTCTCTTTGGGGGCACCCACACATCAAATCGAAAGACATCGATAGTATCGCCAAACAATTTCATAATCGATTTCCGCATTCTGAAGCTATTTTCGGCATTCGAGTACATGTAGTACTGTATTTAAAATTCCACAATCGATGTTATCGATAATCTTCGAGACAACAGTTTTTATGGATAATTTTCTCATTAAATGGATGCCGGAATTATTTTTTAGAATGTAACTTTTTTGTTATTTTTTCTATTTCTCTAAATAATGTGAGAGATATAGTCTAAATTTTGGTAAAAGTTAGGGAAATGTTATTACGGTATTATTATTGTTATTACTGTATTTTTTAAAGTTTTTTCGCTACATTTTATTACTAAGAGAGATTGAGGGTTCCACCATCGTGTTAGAGGACGTCATTTTACATTCCCATTTAAATTTCGAAGAAAGGAAGAGAGAGGTGGGAAATGGGCTCAACAATATTATTCAAGGTGTTCAAATAGTTGGTGTGCACCTATCTTTGGCAAACTTATTTACAAGCTCATATTATCCATGTTTCGAACAAATTTATCTACTTTGAGAAAGACACTAAATAAAATTATTTGCTCACGAAATATCTTTAAAATAAATTAATACCGGTAGCACCGTAGCAGTTTATTTTTTACAAGTTGAAATTGAATACAATATATTCTTGTGAGATAATGAATTAATCAGAATTATTAGGTGAATGAAATATAATTATTATGTGAATGAAATATTTGATAACTTACCAAGAAATTTTTATTATTTTTTTATTATGTTAATCGCCATGGTATTTTTTATTTAAATATTGTGGGAAATTTAAAAAGAATTTTTTGGATAAAGGAAGTTAATAAATTAGAAATTATTTCTGAAATAATTATTTGTAAGCAAAATAAATAATAGGTGTTAGGTTTTAATTTTTTTTAAGGATATTATGTAGTATTTAAAAAAAAAATTCCACGATACAGCAAATTTTATATTTTTTAACACTTACGCAGATGGCATCGAATTTGCTCTACCTTAACTCCTTTTATAAATAATTAATGTCACAAATTTACATTTTTAATAAGTTTCCACTTGAACTTGCAGTTACATAGAGATTTTAAATTTATTAAGTTGCTTTTACAAGAGGCGTTGATTTTCTAAAATTTTATTTGCGCGAGCGATTATTGCATAAAACTTTGTTTGCGCGAGTTTTAATTTACAAAACTTTATTTATGCGCGCGTTTACAACATAAAACTTTATCTAAGCGCATATTTACCGCATAAAATTTCACTTAAGCGAGTGTTTACTACATACAGTTTTATTTAAGCAAGTTACAATGTCTTTGAACACTACTTGCGCGAGTTTTAACTTCATAAAACTTTCTTTATGCACGCGCTTACAGCATAAAATTTTATCTAAGCGAGTGCTTACCCCATAAAGTTTCACTAAAGCGAGTTATAGCGTCTTTAAACTCCATTTGCGCGAGTTATAATTTCATAAAACTTTATTTAAACGAGTTTTAACTTTCATTTGCGCTTACAGTGTACATGTACTTCATAAAACACTAGTATTTAGGCGAGTTTCAGCTTCCTTAAACTCTCTTAGTTGTAAGCTTATAAAATTTCATTTGCGAGAGTCTTTACTAGTCTTCATAAAACACTAATTGCGCAAGTGTTTACTTCTTTAAGCTTTATTTACGCGAAATCTCACTTTTTAAAACTCAATTTAGGCGAGTTTTTATTTTTTTAAATTTTCATGATTATGCGGAGTCTTTATTTCCGAAAATTTTTTGATTTAAACTTCTTTTTTTCTCTATTTTTGGCAAAAAATATTATGATTGTAGGGTCCCCTGTGAGCACGGGCCCTCAGGCTGGGAGCCCGTGAAACTGACGTCTGACTAGTCTGAGCCGACTCTTACGTACGTGTCAATATTTGAACGCTTTTAATATTTGAACTTTTAAAAGTACATGTACTGTATTCATCCTGACTAAATGGTATTTGAATGCTTTTATTGAAATTAGTCCCAGTGATGGAGATAGAATAAATAGTTACATAATGCTACATGAATGATCTTATTACGACCTGTACGGTATACCCCATACCGCATATTGCATCGGATAATTTTTTTTTGTTGCACGTATTAGCTAATTATTTTTGGAGTTTACATATGCGCGAAAATCGCTACCGTTATAATATTCGGGGCGAAATATTCAATCATTGGAAATAAAAAGCTGAAGAATGAGAGAGACACGGAAGTTATTTGCGCAGTGTTTTATTAAGAACTGGTCAGTCGGAAACACACGGTTTCATATTGATTTAGACTATCCGAGGTGAAACGCTGCGAACATGCACAAAAGGAGTGATATTGGAATTGATTGTCATCGGAGTGGAAAAGCTTTTGGATAATTTTTGAGTTTTTGGGTTGCACATTCACTCGTTCACTTGAACGTGTGGTTAAAAGACCGTGACATTCGATTAATTCTATCTTTTAAAATTATTACGATTTTAAAGCAATAATAAATTGTTTCGCCATAGATATACACGGTGGTTCAATAAAAAGTAAACCAAACTTTTATTTCCTATAAATTATAATTATCTAATGCCTGATAACTAATTACATAATCACACTACATATTAATATTTTCTGTATGCACCATCATTCATTTTGAATAGCGAGTAAAATTATTATGAGCCAATTTGAAACTTCATTTTGATTAAATTTAAGTTTATGAGAAATCTTCTTAGTAACAAAAAATTTTTATCGTCTGCTTTTTTTGAACATAAAATTAAAACCTGAAGTCTTTATTTTAAAAAATCAGAAAATTCCCTTATAAATAAAAAAAAATTTACAAATTAAAAAAAAAATAATACGGTAATAATAATAAAAAAAATCTAGAGAATTTTATTTAAAATCTTTATAAAATTAAAAGATTTCTAGAAATCAAAAAACAAGTTTCCTATAAATCTTATTTAAATTTTCTTATAAATCAAAAAATTCCCTTCCAATCAATTAAAAAAAAATACAGTATCTGTAAATTTTATTTGTAATAGGTTTAAATTTTATTTAAAACCCCTAAAGTTTAATTTAAAATTTTTAGTATAAATCATAATTATTTAAAATTTTTATTAACTTAATCAAAAAATTACTTTTAAATTAAAAAAAATTTGTATGGTTGGGCCGTAGCTGCAATGGGGTTGGCGAGTCGAGCCCTCTAGTAAACAAAATAAAGTCTGAGCCAGTTTATATTTTCAAGTTTTAAATTTTGATTATATAGAACTAAAACTTGTTATGTAAACATTTGGCTTACTTTTTATTGAACCACCACGTACATGTATACTAGTAAATATATACCGGTATATATGTTTTTTTTTTTTTTTTTAAAGTAAATTTTAAATTGTTTATAATTATTTATTTTGAAATTGGTTCAATGCTATGTGGCACAATTGTCTCCATTTGACGGTATGATACACATTCGTACATTTGACCCATTTTTTACTCAAAGATAATTAATCTGAAGAAATAATATCTCTGCTTATTTAAAATAAACGTTTGCTACTTTTTAGAGAATTCATGCTTTAATTTAAATACCGTACTGGGAAATTAGCATAATAATTTATATCTTGAATTAATATTTGCATTCAAGTTTTTGAATTATTTTACTTTTCGAAATTTTTTTACGCTTTTTATTTTTAAAGACAATTACTACGGGTATTTGAAGGGGGGAAAAAATCAAATTTGAAAATGAATTTTATAGAATCAAAATTTTAAAATCAAAGCACTGCGCGTGTACAATACAGTAGGCAATTTGCAGAAAAATTTTCGATTTCATATTGAAGATGTTACCGTCTATTTCTATTGATTTATTTCTTGAACTTTAAAAATGGTTTTTTCTTGAACCGTATTAGCAAAAAAGTTAACGTTGCAAGTGAATCTAGTAACCGTATAAATTCCTACGCAGTAGTCTATTTCGGCGTCTTCATCAATCTCTGATTACCTATTATAATAATCGGCGGATACAAATTTTATAAAAGGAAATCTTTCACTCATAATAAATCGGAAGTAATATCAAGTCATTACTCGTAATTCAATAACGTACAATTTAAAAATTATACTGCATGTACTCCGAATGAACTTGTACTTCAAAAATAAATTAACTAAAATAAACTTCAAGCGAGGATAAAAATTTTATTATCTTTTATAATACTGTACAGTATCTAGAACCGGCTCAGACTTTGGTTCCGAGGTCCCGCTCAAATGAAGTTTAAGGACGTAAACACTCGCGCAGATGAGGTTTAAAAGATGAAGGGTAAACACTAGCTTTAATGCAATTTTAGGAAGTAAAAACCCGCTTATATCGTAACTTTTAATTTCTTGTACCCATTTGGGGCCCTCACTAATACCTTATTCCCTCGGCCTCGTTCACCAAACTCCCAACAGGCTCTGTCAATAACAAATCATAATTTCCTATGAAATTAAGGAAATAGTTATCGTGTGCATTTAAAATCGTTACCGTGACTAATAATCTATTAATTGCTTTTTTTTCCCCCCCTTCCAAATACTATTATTATTAACTACTGTTAAACATGAAAAAATATAATAAATCATAGTATAAACCGCAAAATGACATTTAGTGAATTTCTCAATTTACTCCGAACGAATTCTTCCCTAATCAACTTGATTCTTTCCTCGGTCGGTGAATGTGAATGAATGGAGAGGTATCGCTTCTTTTTCTTTCGTTTATTATTACGTGAAAGGTGTGTGATTGTGTGTGGGTGAGGTAACATGGGGGGGGGGGTTATATATTTTATTTTTGTAACTGCTCGCCAGAGGGCAACTGAGCGTGACGATCAAATACCTTTCCTCTCCTCCGCAACAGACGTCACGCGTAACATGTGCTCCGCGTACGACTACGGCTACTCTTCCATCGAAAATGACGAGAAATCAGCTTCAAAAGTTAAAGAATAATAATTTGTGATTAAAGTTTAATCGAGTGAAAGGTGTAAGTGGTTGTTTCCCCGCTACAACCAGTTGCTCGACTCCAGTCATCTCTGCAGCTTGTCAAGTTGAGCACTTTGAACTCAGTGCTGCTGCTGCTCATGTTTACAATGTGATCCAGGAATTCTTCGTATTTTGAGAAGGGATTAGTTCAATTTCGGATTATCTACTTTTGTATTTCGGTGAGTGTAAAGTGTTAATTATGTGAGAGGGAGTTTAGCGTCAACTCTTTTATTATTATTATTAATGCGATTTGTGTGAGTTTACGGGTGTTGATGATGTTGTGCGCGGGTGAGTGAGTTTGCGGAGATTTTTTTTTGTTGTTGTTGTTGTTGTTTACGTGAACGCACGTGTCAAATGTCAAATGAGATTTGGGAGAAGATGATATAAATAAATGAGTGGAGGATTAATTATTATTTATTATGTCTCTGCAGGTGTGAATGTCGAGTGTTATATTCTCAGCTGTGATTTCTATTATAGAGTGTGTGTGAGGGAGAAGATAACGGCGTGTTTTTGCTATAACGGAGAAAAAATGAAGTTATAATTATTGTTATTAAAATTCTGTGAGGTTAGTGAATTAATCAAAATTATATGAATGAAAATTTTAGATTTTTAAGATGGAGTATTTTTTATTTTTTTTTTTTGCAAGGAAATGTATGCCTGAATTATTTTTAGAATGCAATTTTTTTTTTGTCACTTTTTCTCATTCTCCAAAATAATGTGGGAGATATACATTTTTAAAAAAGGGAGGGAAATTTTTTTTATTATCATTATTATAGATAATAGAAAACTGCATTAATAAATTTATAATAACATTAATTTGTGAGTAATATATAGTAAACTAAACGTTATATTTTTATTTATTTTTTTTTAATTTTATTTTGCAGAACTGTGCAGAATTTAAAATTTCTATTTAGTTTTATTTTTTTTTTTAAAAAAAAAATTTAGACTACATTTTAATATTATTAAAAATAGATACAATACCGGTATGTCAGGTTTAGAAATGAAGTGTTTTAATAAATTATACTGTGTATGTCTATGGTGTTGGGAAAGTAAGTTGATTCTAATAATAGATTATTTATTAATTTATTTCAATTTGATTACGCCGCTAAGGACAAATAAAAGTAGTGAGGTTGTGGTTTTAGATAAATATTGTAATTAACAGCATTAGAGGTTGTTATTTCTTATCGACCACTTTTACTCTACAAATTAAAACACATGAATAATATTTACATCTCTAATAGTACACGGTGTGCGAAAAAAAAACCGCACTCAACTTAATTTAATAATCTTAAGTATTTTAATTGTTCTAATCTGTGTTCAAAATATCCTCCTTTGGCCTAAACACAGATTAGAACAATTAAAATACTTAAGATTATTAAATTAACCACACCTGGCTTGATCGAAATTGTCTCTGCATACCTTCACTTCCTTGTTTTGGTTCTTTTTTTTTTTTTTTGTGAACTTTTTCTTGCGTCGCACTCCATTTTTGGTAGTTTACCTGGGTCCATGTGTCATTAAATAATAATAGATTATTAAAAACATTTAATACCGGTACTGCATGTAACTCAGTGGTGGCACTTTTTTACTAACACCGTGTATAATAATATAATACCTTTGATATTATCGTTTTAATTACTGTACAGTATTTCAAAAACCGTATTAAGAGAAATGTTTTTATTACCGTATAAACAAATACAATTATCAAAACCTTATTTATTTTTTAAAATTATTTAACGATTTTGAAAAAGAGTACAAGTAGTAAATAATTTTTAGGATATTTAGGAAAACAAGAACATTAAACTTGAGTGATAAAGATATTGCGTTTTCATCAGAAATAAATGAAGGAATTTATATAGGTTAATTATTCAAGTATTTTGGTTGATGGAGGTCGACATTTCTAAAAGTTTCCACTTTTTGTGTGTGCAGTAGCGAATAATGAACTTAAAACATTAGTTTTAATTGCCTAATGCAAATACACTTTTTTTTGCTACTAGTTTTAATGTTGACATTTTTTTTTTTGTTGCGTAATCTAGAAAAGATTTAAATAATCTCGTATTAACAACCAAAAAGTCTCGTGTCTGCGAATTTTTATGCAAATTAAGTTATGAAAGATAATTTTAAACTGAAATTAAATTTTTTTACAGATTAAGAAACATAATTAATCTTTTTATTTTTATAGCTTTCAATGTACGCCAATTGATTTATACGGTAGTTTTTTATATATTTTTTATGCTGTTTTTCTGTTGTTTTTTTTTTCTTTTACTTTTTATTTTCCGGATTCATTGGTTCAACTTTCCTATTACTGTACCTTGTTTCCTTCAGACTTTTGAATCAGGTTTCTATCGATGAATCTAGTTCCACATTTCGGTGAAAACGGAGAAAATGTATTTGTTTTCCTAGCAAAAAAATCTAATAATGTTGAATTGTAACCGGTAGTATTATTATTTTTTGCCTTTAACTTGTTTACGTCACACGTTCCAAAGTGTGTTCAAAGTTCGTGGCATGAATTCCAAACTGTATAATATCATTATTATTGTGACAAGTGACACGAAAGATAATATACGAAAAAAAAAAAAAAAAAAAAGATTTTTTTCTAATTGCATTTGATGATCATAAAAATAATATAAATGGAAACTTCCTTCCTCTTCGATCGCCATTTTCTTTTTGGCCGATAGACAAAATCAAAGTTAAGCGGTTGGGGTGGGGTGGGGTAGGATGCTAATTGAGGGAAGGTGTATTTCTGCTGAAAATACAAGTTAATCACCCTTCACCATCAGCTGCTATTTCATCGAACTGTTCGTCGGCTTTTTATTTATTGCAAACCGGTTGGAAAAGAAAACGGTTTGGAGAATTGGCCTTGAGACATTAACGGGGTTCAACTCCTGCTCCTGGGTCAATAGCATCGTGTCAAAAGGAAAAGTTGACATATTAACCCCTTCATTTTCATCCTCGCAACAGGATCTATAAGCAGGATGAGGCGGGTGCGGGGGTTCGGGCTGAAACCAACTAGGTCGATGGACCCGATGGGTAATAATAGCTGCGTCTATGGACGAAAATGTCGATACAACGAAGTTTATGAGTGGGATTAATCTAGATTTAGTAATCTTGTTATAAAATTTTTGGTGGCCAAAATTGCACTTCTAAAACGCACTAAATTTCACTCTGCATCTCATATATTTCAAATTGCATATGTAAAATGCATTAAATTCAACTTTGCATCTCTTATGTTTTCAATTTGCATCTCTAAAATGCACTAATTTTTAATTTGCATCTCTTATGTTTTCAATTTGCATCTCTAAAATGCACTAAATTTCACCCTACATCTCCAATGTTTCAAATTGCATATCTAAAATGCATTAAATTCAACTTTGCATTTTATATGTTTTCAATTTGCATTTCTAAAATGCATTAAATTTCACTCTGCATCTCGTATATTTTAAATTGTTTATCTAAAATGCATTAAATTCAACTTTGCATCTCGTATATTTCAATTTGCATCTCTAAAATGCATTAATTTCAACTTTGCATCCCATGTTTTTTTAAATTTGCATTTCTAAAATGCACTAAATTGCTCTTTGCATCTCATATTTTTATTTCTTGCATCTCTAAAATGCACCAAATCCCACTCTGCAACTCATATTTTTATTTGTTGTATCTCTAAAATGCACTAAATTCCACTATGCATCTCATATTTTTATTTGTTACATATCTAAAATGCACTAAATTTTGGTTGAAAAAAGGATCTTAGTAAAATTTAATATCTCTTTCTACTGTAGATTGTTTGCTAAAGCGCAATTTTTCCTCCAGAATTTTTTTTGAAATTGGAGTTCGTTGTATCGATATTTTCCCTCTTTTGATTGTGTGATAATATTTTTGCGCGTTAATCAGAGGTGGTGTTAGCCGGTGAGTGTCTCCACCAATAACCACATGTTGTCTGCGTGAATTGACGATGAAAGTGGAAGATGGGTTGGTGCGTTATTTTGGGCGTGCTCATCATTACCTACCGCCGCACACACCTGGGCTCAAAAATTATCATAAACAATGTGTTACAATATTACAGTGTGTGCTATTTTCATTTTTCGCCACCTACTCTCTACCCCTCACTTTAATAATTAGGTTGATTTAGGTGTTAAGACCTGCTTTTTGGTTAAAATTGCTTGCCTAAAAAAAAATTAATTGAGAAAGTTTATGGCACATTATGTATACTTTTTTATATACATTTAACGGTCGCAATTACCACTCATAATAATCATTACAGTATTATTATAATATTATACATTTTTTTTAATAGCTAAGTTCTAATTTCAATCCTCGCTTTACTAATAAAGCTTTTTTTTTATTAGCAGGGTGAAAAAATATTTTATTTAAAATGATGATTATTTTTTGGGTTGATAAACACAAAATAATGAGAAACAGTTGCATTATTTATTTCCGACAGGTTTTTATATATTTTATTAATGGACTTTAATATTATTGTTTTATTATTATGTTAATTAGAAAAATGTTATTTTATTTATTATTTTTTTTTTTTAGTTGAGATTTTTAATACACCCAGATTTTCATTTGAATCGTTTTATTTTGAATCTCCTTAATTAATTAGCACCATTTTTTTTTTTGCTTCTGAACTTTTCATTTTGAACCTTTTTTCTCTCTTTTTCCCATCCCATAGAAAACGTCTAGAAACATTATTATATTATCTGCCATATTTGCGTGTTTTCTTATTGTCACTTTGAATCTTTTTTCTTTGATAACCCCTCTTACGATGCAAAGCGAGGTCTGAGATACTGTATATGTATAGGGCCTACATAACTATAATTGGGCTTCTTTTATGAATCGTTAATTGGATAAATATTTTAATTTAAAATGTAAACGGATGTTTAAAATTTAATCGATAATAATAATTATTACGTGAAGGTTTTATTATTATCAAAAGATTGTTCATGTATTAGAAAAATAATAATATTAATGTGGTAATTAACTCATTAATTATTTATTTTTCACTCAAGCGATCAATTTGTACGTCTTTTAAATTAAACTGATGAAGGAAATTTTTAATTGTATTATCTTAAATCGTTGAATTTGAATTTTAAAGCACTCGTACAATATATTAAGTAAATATGTGATAAGAAGTACAAAAATGTGAAAATTATTTTTCGAGCGACATTTTTTTTTTTTTTTTGAAGATTTAAATAAGTTAATGACAATAATAATTTTGGTCGCTGGTGAACGTGTGTGTTGAGCCGTGAATAATAACGTAAGGGTGAAGTCATTTCAATGACCCACATTGAAGCCAAAAGAGCAGTGAAAACGCCGCATCTTTCGTAGTATTATTTTGATATGAATAAATTATGAAAATTTTTTTTTTGTTTTAATTGAAAATATTAAAATTTGATTGATTGTGTGGGGCTAAGGGAAAACGGGATTAGCGGGGCCCCAAATGCGGATTTATAAATTCGCCGCCCTTAATCTAATTTATTTTTAACTAACCACTTCCGCGAATGTTTACTTCTTAAACCCTCACTTAAGCGAGCTTTTCCTTCTTCAAACCCCACTTCAGCAAGTGTTTACTTCTTAAACTTAACTTGCGAGAGGTATTAGGTCTTAAAACTGCAAACAGAAATTATTGACAAATTAAGTCATTGTTTGCCTGAAATTGTGTGTGTGTGTGTGGGGTGGGGGGGGGGGGGGCTCTGATTATGGGGCCCCCAATAATACCGCCGTCTTTGACTTCAGCTTTTTTTTTGTTTTTGCTCGATATAAGTGGCACTCGTAATAGAAAAATCTTTAAAACGCTTATTTATACGTGCATTAAATGAATTTAATGCACGTAAATCAATCGAAAAATGTTTTTTATTTATAAATAAAAAGAAACTAAACTTTTATAACTACATCTATGTACTGTACACTATAACTACTGTTGGTGTACGTGTATTTCAGGTTTTAAACTTTTATAGCTTTTGTAATTTATAAACCAGTTTTCATCTAAGTTCTATTAGTTTGATCCGATCTTTCCACTAGTTTTACGCACTTTTTATTGTTTAGTTATGGTAACGGTTTTTTCTTAATAAAATTTGACATTTGCGGAATATATATACAGTATTTAACATTAAATAGACTCAATTATTTCTTGAAATTTCTGCTGAAATGACTGATCCAAACATTAAACACGATTACATACAATCGGGGAATGCATATAAAACTTCAAATGTTTGATGCTAAATTTACTTATCTACGTAGTTACTACTTTTATTCATTTTTTTAAACTACAAAATGTATTGATAACTTCAATGGAAAAACAATTTTAAGCTAATTTTTTTTTATGGTTGTTGTTGTTGTTGTGCTTTGTAATAATAATAATAATAATGGCGGAGTCAAAATAAAATAAAAAAAAAAAAAAAGTGAATAATTGGGGAATGTTATTTTAGTATATAATTTTGTTGGCTGGCGGGCAACACCTATTTCGAGGCTTTAGGCGAAAAACGATGATCGGGGGCGCATGACCTCCTATCCTCCTCCTCACTTTCGTTTTCCTGTCATCAACATAATAATAATATTATCCTGGAGAAAAAAAAAAGAAAAAATCTTTCCACTTTCACCTTAACACAAAACACACTGCAACCATTATTGTTTACCCTAAATGTGTTTTTCGTATCGACCGAGTGGAAATCCTGCTGCTCAGCCGCATATACATTTGCTGATTATTTACTCTCTCTGTTTACTTTTTAAACCGATGAAAACACCTAGAAAAGTGAAAAAAATTGTGTTTTTATTGCTTTTTCGAACTTAATTTTATTCCTTACCGGATATGCGTTTGTTGAGAGGGGAGAAAAAATAAACAGTCTCGCACTTTGTCTGTATTATTAGTTCTCATAGACTTCGATTTGCATCGGGCTGCACTTCAATCCAGGGCCGCATTTACACCTTGATGGGCCCTATTATGAGACCCCCTAGAAATATGCATTGTCGGGGGGAGGGGCACAATTATTTGGGAATTAATATGCGCTGAGCCTACAAGGAAAGTTTTAAGGAATTTTAGTGAAATTTTTTGGAAAATTGATGAAATTTTTAGGAAAAATAGGAGCATTTTAGGGAAAATTAATGAAACAACTAAAATATTACAAAAAAAAAAAAACACACATAAAATATCAGTGGAAAGCATTAAATTTCACTTCGAATTATTTTTCTTTTGAATACTTTCACATGAAAACTTTTCTCTGTGCACGTTTTTGGAGGGAGGGGGATTCAAAGCGGGTTGTAGCTAACTATCTCGGCGGGTTTGGGGTTCAGAGTCCGATAAGCACTGATTGAATCGCGCTGAAAGAGGAAAATCTACCTCAATTTATATGTCATGTACAGTATAAATGCAACCTCTTTTTTTACGGTATTTTTAGGTGGAGAGAAGATTTTTGCATTGTTTTTGGGAACAACCGTTCTTCTTCTCCTCATTCAATTGGCATAGCCGCATAGGTGTAGTAGTAAGAGGTGTAGTAGTAAGAGGTGCATAGAGAGCCTATATGATATTTGGGCAAGAGAGTGGTCATGAGGGAAATCGCCGCCATGTTTTTCCTAACCTGCT
>JAQGAZ010002989.1:0-13941 GCA_034692225.1 Polydesmus complanatus
AATTTCCCTTGAAATTTTTATTAATCTTTTTTTTTTCTTTCAAGTTTCTTTTTATTTTTGCATAGTGCTCAGAGTAATGTCATTTAAATAAATTTCCATATCTTTCAAGTCACAATGTTCATTCACATCCGTTGAACAATAAGATAATGGTTTCTTACGTTAATAAATTTAAATCGAGCGAATTAAATAAAGTGGCAGTTTGCCATCGGGATGCCGTCGAACAAGTATTAGCAAATCCAGAAAATAAAACTAATTTACTGTAGATGATTATTCTTATTTAAAAACAGATAAAATACGTTGGTTTTTTTTTTTGGGAAAATGTTTGTGTTTAATCATTTAAATTTTATTTTCAAAATGTTGGCGCCTATATTAATTAATATCATTTTGGCTAGAGTTTGCATGTCAATCCAATTACAGTACTACAGGGGTTTAGTTCCATGGCCGTTACGCTTTATTTTTAAAAATTTATTATACGCTAAATTAATGTTGCACAATCGATTAAATTATAATCACAATCGCACTAACGAGATTAACGTGAAATGACTACTGGTTAAGGCAATTGCGAAATACAGAAGTGTATTAAAATAATTTTTCAGAAAATTTATGTGACATCACATTTCAATTGTTCCAACGACTACGGTATCTTTCGAATTTTTATCATGAATCACTCTGGAAAATTACTCTGTCCTATGACTGATTACATAAAAAAAAAAAATAATAATCTGTCAAGGTTAAGCCGGGTATCGAAGGTGGGGTCAGGGCATTCGATATGATTGGTTGGCTTCCCAAAAAAATTTGTTTTCATTCATTTTTGAAGTGAGACCTTTGTTGTCTCTTGATGTTTATTGAAGGAACACGTGATGTTGGTGGAGAGCCGGGTGCACAACCACGCACTACATCGGGGTGGCAGGTGGTTGGATGCTGATGTAAATGCGTGGTGCGGATGGGGAGGGATTTTTGCGCACGACTCCATCGTTTTATGACGACTAAACACGACTCCTCGGAAGCCCCAGGGCTGAGAAGGCGTGGTCCTGGATGCGTATAAATTCTTCGAGTTTGATACGTTCTCCATCACACGCCTTCGCATCTTTATTCAGTAATCAACTCTAGTATTTTTTTTTCGTCTTCTTCAAGAAATATTCTCAAAGATGCCTTGCACTTGTGGTTCGTATATTTTTATCTGTATAGTTTAAGAACTTTTTCTATCTAGTTATTTTTTTGGGGTTTTTATACCAGTTATAATACAGGTTTAATGCTAAAAAATTAAATTTGTTATCCAATGTTGCCCGAAGCTTTTGCTGGTTTAAAAAAAAAAAACAATTTTAAATCGATTCTATTTTCGTTTTTGGTGAAATGATATTTTTCCTACCGTATCATTTTAAAAGCTAGATAAAATTTTTGAAAGTTGGTAAGGAATTTTTACTGTTTAAAATTAATTCTAAGGATTGCTTACATTTTTTTAATGCAGTACTGTATTGATAAAATTTTAAGATTTTAATAAAATGATTTTTAGAACCGATTTAAAATTGTGAACCTCCCTTTTTAAGCTTGATAACTTTAATAAGTATCATCTTTTTAATAACGTTTTGATCTTTAGCCGGTTAAAAAAAATTTGAATTTTTTTTTTTCTTTTGTTGACATTTAAAAGCTTTTTTTTTAAAAAAAGAAGTTTGAACTTAACGATCAATTTTAATTTTGTAAAATTACTTTTTTTTTCAAGGTAGTTTTTATTATGATCGTTAGATTTATAAGTAGCCATTATTTTTGCTGCTAGTTTTTTTTTCTTTTTTAAAACTTGTTTTATTTTCGTTGTATTCTTTGTAAACTTAATCTCTCGGAGAATTTAAGGCGTGTCTCGAGACGCTTTTAGTAACAATTTATTATTTTTTTTTTCGTGACAGGTTCATCTTGTAATTGCAAAGGTCAATGTGGTACTGGGTGCACATGCGACTGCTGCAAAAAAAGCGGATGCAAATGCATCGGTGAGTTATCTTCATTTATTTATTTTTTTTGTTGCCACTTGTCATCTTTTTATTTGTTTAGCTGATAAGAAATGCTGTTGTGGGGCTGGATGCGAAGACACGTGTAACTGCAAGGAGGACTGTGTCTGCCAGCACAAGGATTGCTCCACCCATGAGCACTAAATTATTCTATCGCACAAATTAATTTTTTTTGTATAATCTCGAGTTTGGATTAGTTTGAAATGCGCATTTCTTCACTCTCGTTTATAATTATTTTTCTTAACGGATGTTTAAAAAGTTTATGTACGGTATTTAGAATTTGTATCTGAAAGCTGCATTGATGAACTAAAATTTCTTTTGCAACTTTAATAATTTGTGCACATTTATTTACGTACTTATTTAAATATTTGTAATGGAATTGGGCAGTTTCTTTGACGAGTTTCATAGATTTAATTTTTTTTTTTAAAGGTGGGTTTTTCAAAATATTAACGCTCGACTAAAATATTAAAATTTCTTTCGCTAATTACAACTTTGCTCTATAGAATAAATTAATCTTTTTTTTTATTTTCATTCATGACCGGTGCCAAAAAATCTTGCGACGAATTGCATTGATTATTTTAAATTGAAGGTGCCAAGTTGTAATTTATTCAGCCAAGGCTTTTCTTTGTCTGACGAAGATAATTGCATTTCTTGTAAACGTATGTGAATGCCAACAGTAGATTTCTGCATTCACCGAATTGCCCGAGAGTCGCAAATATGACGTACATGGAAATTCATAGTACGCGAATTTGTTCGCCACAATTTAAATGAAAAAGTGTTTCTACCTTCGACTAATGGAATTTATTACTGGTTTTTTTACCGCAAGTTTTTTTTTTTTTGTCTTTTTTAATAGGAAAACCATAATATAAAAATTAATGTTCAGACTAACAAGCAATTATTTCCGAGTTCTGACAAGATGTTGACAAGAGCAAAGAATATTTTTTGTTTTATTGGCCTACTGTATAACGGTGTAAAAATTTCGGTAAGTCTATTAACGTTTGAATACGTTCTAATTTATTTTTAATTTATGAGTGGAACAAAATAAATAAAATACTAAAATTGCGTCGCTATTAATTTACACAAATTTAATTAATTGCGCATTATTCTTATAGTAGCCTAAGTTATTACGAGAATTAGTACTGGTACCATTACAATTAGTTGCATTTGAAATGGGACAGACGAATTATTGCTCCATCATTTTAATTTCAAAACTTTACGTACGTAATAGATTCCACAACGGATTTTATTGCGTATGTGGTCGTTTATGTAACAATTACATAACCGTATGTCATGACATGCTCTAATTTTCTATTATGATTACGAAATTACAATTTCACAAAATATTGCGAAAAAATTGGCTAGAAGGGGTTTGAAGACTAGTTATAAAAAATGATTATAAAAAAAAAATTATATCGGCTAAATTATTGCCCCTGTATGATTAATTTAGAGAAAATTTGTTTGAATAATTGAAATGTATTTAACTTTTTTCTATATAAAAGAAAAAAGTTGCAAATAAACGGTTTTTCTGAAAAAAAAAAAAAGAATTATGCGGTACAGTGTACAATTATTTTTGTAAGAATTCAAAAAAGGTAATTATGATTAAATGCAAATTTAATAACTAACTTTTGTTGGAATAATATGATAATTTTCTCCCCTTTTTCCTATTTTATTATTAATTTTTCTACGTTTTTTTTTTTTTTTTGAATGTGCGATAAAAATATTATTGGCGTGCGCATGCGCGTTGTATAGAAAAGCGAAAGCAAGTGGGTCACGCCTGCAATGACAAAACCTTTACTTGCGAATAGCCATAACGCATTCAACGTCCCCCTTATCAGATTCTCCTGCAAACTGAAAAATAAAAATCAACAATAAATAATATTCTCGTTATTAATAAAATACAATTTTATTTATAACGTAATTACAAAACCGTGAATATATTTTCCCGTAATTAAAAACAAATAATAACAAAAAGAGTTGAGTTTTAAAAATAATAATTATAATAAATAAATGTTATGTAATTGACAGCGCTGACTATTCTCCCGTTTCTTACGCTAGGTGTTTTACGGTCAAGGTTTTCTGCATTAGGGAGGAGTTTACAGCTGATGGAACGCGTTTTCCCTTTTCAAAAAACTTTTCGGGGATTGTTTAATTTTATTTTGTAAAAACAAATTCTAATATTATATCGATCAGTGATGAGTTTAATAACTACATCATTTAAAAGTGCAGCTTCGATAGGTGCAGAGTAATGAGTGATTGGTTGTGGTTGATGGAGACGTGACATCTAGATCCGCATAATTATTGTAGCCAGCATGTGAATGTAATAGGGAATTGGCATCTCCCTTCCTCGATCGAAAGAACAGCTCGATGGGCAAAGTACACCCGACTATCACATTTCGAACCAACCGTGGATTTCTTCTTCTGTTTATGCTCGTCTTTCATTCGGACGTAATCAGCTGCGGCGAGGGTTATCAGGACGAAGAATACACGTTGGCTTACCTCAATGTCAGCTATTACGACCCCGTGAATCGGCGTTTAAAATGGGAGCGAGAAGCCACGGTGGGCAAGTACGGTCAGGGAAAAGTCGGCGCGGTGGAAGGAGTGTTGGTGCACGTTCGAAGTAAGCAGTATCGGAACGGAAATTCCAACAATAATTTGACTGAGGTGGGTTTGTCGAGCCGAGTAGTTCACGTGCATAGCGGTTGTGAGGCGAATTTCGAAGACGAAAACATTCCGAAAGGCGACGAGCAGTGGATCGGGCTGATCCGCAAGGGACACTGCTCCATCGCCGAAAAAATTTTGAACGCGGCGAATAATAACGCTACGGCGGTTATTATTTACGATGACGAGATAGGACCAATACAGAAAATGCACCACAGAGGTATACAGTGAATATTAATAATAATTAGAATGTATTAGTTATCTTCGGCCGTAGTAAAGGTGACTTTTATACTGTTACGATTGAGTTTGTAACCAGCTACTGAGGTGCTTGATACTTGCCTGGTTAGTTTTGGTTGCATGTTAAAAAAATTAATGTTGAATTTTAATTGAAATTAACATTGCTTTATTTATGTTAGAAATACAGTACAGTATAATGATAAACAGCTGTAAAGTTGCATGATGAAACTTACTTCGCGAATGCGATATTATTGGAAATTTATAACGTGCATTAGAACCGTAGACAATCATGCAAGAACAATGCATTTTATTTGCAGTATTTAAATTTTCGTTTTAATGCACTAAAATGTATTTGTTTTTACTCACTAAAATTGCATATTATTTTTATGCATTACAATAATTTATTGAATTTTATTTTTTATAGGCACTGGTCTGGTATTTATTTTATGCATGCCATGAAAATTAAATTCATTTGTATGCAAGAACATGCATTTTTAAAAAGTGCACCCATATTTATTTATTTAAATGTTTATTAATTCAATATTGTCATGCATGAAAATGTTTTTAATTATATGCACTAAAAACGTATTTATTTTTGTGCATTAAAATTGAATTAGCGCATACAGTACTGTATTTTGTATTACGCAGCAATTGAAAAGCCTCGTTGAAATAGTTTTTTTAAAAAAATGCATATGGGGTATACTGCTTTAGTTCATTGATTTATTTGGAATTTTAATTTAAAATGTAAAAAAAAAAAATAATTCTTTTATATTTTAAATTCTGTTGCTTGAGGCTGAACAAATGTGAAAAAAATAAATTAATCTTTGATAATAGGGAGTTTGCTATAAAAACGGAATTTAAACTTTTACTTTCTTAAATTATTATTATTATTAGGGCCCTTTTTGCATACCGGTCCCCTATTATGGTTGTCCGTGCCTGCTTTTATAATAGTGCCTGTATTATAACACCAACTAGTCAATTATTATTATCTTGTTGCAAGTACAATAAACACATTGCCATTTTGTCTTGCGGACCTCAAGAACCTAATTTAATCAATTTAAAATAACCTAACCAAATACAATGTAACCTAACCAAACATAATTTAACCTAACCAAATTTAATTTATCCTTATCAAACCTACTGGTAGTTTACCCCAACCAAATCTACTTTATCTTAACCTAACTTAATTTACCCTAGCCAAACTTAATTTAATCTAGATTTAATCTAACTATACATTAGTCTCAAAAGCCTCAAATGGGAGCTCATAATTATTATTGCAGTATTATGAACATAAATTTAAACATTTTTTTTTTATGTTTATACTGCAAATGTTTTAACTATGAACTGGAGGCACCTTTTCTATTTCGGCCGAAAATGTATGAATATGCATACAATTCACCTTGGTTGTCTCTGCGAGTGTCTAATAATATTATATTGTTTTCGCGGTAATTATTTTTTTTAGTGCCAAACATTGTTTCTATTCTAATTGCCAGAGATAAAGGTGAACGTTTAGCCAAACTCGCTGATACCATGAGCATCAATGGAACTTCTTGGGTTCGCGTTTCTATCTCCGTTGGAGCTCATCAAACGGTTCGGTTGACAAATATCAACAAGACTTCGGTTTTATTCGTCTCCGTCTCGTTCATCGTTTTGATGGTCATATCACTGGCTTGGCTCATTTTCTATTACATTCAACGTTTTCGGTATATAAATGTCAAGGATCAATTGGCGGTAAAGCATTTTTTTAAGAAAATAATATTTAATGATTATTATTTCAAATTTCGAATTTTTCAGAAACGACTTTCCGGCGCTGCTAAAAAGGCCCTAAATAAAATTCCTCTGAAGACAGTCAAGGTTGTTTGTTTGTTATTTATTTTTTCAAGAAGGTGTTAAAAAGGAAATGCATAGTGCAATAACAAAATTACAGAATAAATAAAGGGAGTAATTAAAATTCAAGGAGATGAATTTAGTTCAAAATTTGTTTTTTTTTAAACATCTTTTAGAAAAAGTTTGAAATTTAAAGCAAAATATTTGTTTATTAAAATGCTCTAATATAATTTTTTCTTTTTAGGAAAGTGAACCCGAGTCTGAATGTTGCGCAGTTTGTATCGAGTCATATTCCATTAACGATGTCCTCAGAATTTTACCATGCAGGTATGATGTCGAAATAATAATATGCATGAAAAATTGCTCTTTTTTTTTTTCATTATTGAAAATTACGATGAAAAAAAAAAAAAAAGGTAACGTTACGAATATAAAGTATTATTTTTAGAAACTTTTATATACGCTGCCTACATTTTTTTAAACATAATTTATTGTTAGTATCATAATATTATACTAATATGTTGCAATACGGTAATATATTTTTTTTTCCAAAATATTCTCCATCAATTGTGTACTGTATTCCAATTTATTTGGAGAAAAAAAAAATAATGACCTACTTTCTTACTGCAAGCACTTGAGTTGCTTACTGGGCCATGGCAGCAGGACATTAGGAGAATAAATAAAATTCACGGATGCCAATATGCACTACTTATTTATATTCAAATATTACATTGACATTTAGAATTAATTATAAAACTTGTAATTATGCGTAATTATTAATTAAGGAACTGTTGTTGAATAATATCGTTTTTGATTTATTTTATTTTGTATTTACCAGTACTGTAAGCCTTCTACGTGCGCAAGTTCTATGCAACTTTTTGTGGGAATTAATTTTTGATACTACGGTATACATGTACTTCTTGCTATGTACGCGATTATTGTTTTCTTCCCTTAATTTCATAGCATTCACAAAATACTCTTGTAGTAACAGTGCTGGAAGTGCGCTTGCACTGTTAGACTTTTAGTCATAGTTATGACGAAAATATTTTATTTCTGCTTAAAACGCTAAACATATATATATTTATTATAAGGCACATTATGCCTACTAGTATTTTAATTAAAATGCAGCTGAAACATGCATTTGAAACTTTTATGAAAAATATTAGCAAGTTTTAGAACCAAACCCATATTTTATGTAAACTTTTGAGTTTATTTTGTACAAATTTTGAATACGGTATGTGAAGTTTTGTCGCTTTTCGGAATTCGCGCATATATGAAGATTTACTATTTTTATTTTTATTAAAGTTGAATTAATAATTTATGATTATTTTAGTCATCAATTCCATAGAATTTGCGTTGATCCTTGGCTGCTAAATCATAGAACCTGTCCGTGCTGTAAGCTGGATATTTTGAAATATTTTGGTTTGGTGGTAAGATTTTATTTTCAATGGCATTTCATTGATTATTTGGTTTGCAACGCGTTTTAATAATTACTATTTTCAAGCAAACTCCTATCGAGAATGAATTCCACTTGGAAGCAAACGAAGCTGGCAGATTTAGCGGGAACAGCGCCAATCAAAGACCGACCTCTTCAATAATTCAACTCGGAGCAACATCTAGTCATTCGACAGCTATGAACGTGTATGATCAACGTTTCAAATCGCTAACTCAGGCGCCAGACATCGCGTCTGGTCATCAGGCAGTTGTTCCTTCGGTCGAAGCGATCAAGATTGCCATATTGGAAAATTCTCCTATGGCCAGTAGGAATCTCAGACGTACCGACGGAGCCCTTTACGTGAATTTAGGTAAGCTGCATATATTTAAAATTATTTCCAACTTTTCTCTCTGTCTTTCTTTTCGTTTAATGGTATTGAATTAATTTTAGAGCCTCTCGGAGGACCAACATGACATAACATTCATTCGTTGAAACATTCTTATTAGAGTTATTTTTAGAGTGTAAATATACCGTAGTTTAGGTTTTAGCTATAAAAAAACAACAACAATTTGACGGTTTACGTGTAGACGTGTGCTGGTTGCACTATTAATAATTCTCAAGCTAATTCTATTTTTCGAATTTTACGAAGATGCATATTATTATAAGATTATTCTATTACATAAGTTGCAGTTGACAATTTGATGTTGTAAACTTATTCGACACAATATTTATCTCTGTACCCCTCCTCCTTTGTGCCTTAAGTAATTCACAGATAGAAAAATAATTATTATAGGTTTATATTTTTTTCTGTCACTGCAGTGAAATTATATTGAAAATTATTTAGACATAATAAAATTACTTAAAATTAAATTGAATTCTGTACCGGTATATTTATGGATTATAATTATCGGGTCACAATTAAAATGTTATCAACTTACAGGTTTATTATTGGATATTGATAATTGGTCGTTATTTATAGATGAGAAAAGAAATAGACATATAAATGGTGGAAGTTACAAACATTTTTATGAGAGACTTTTATAATAAAAAATATTAATAAACGGGATGAAAAAATATTGGTACGAGTAATAATATCGATTTTATGCTAATAGCTTGGGAATATATACAGCCCTTGGGGGGAATTATAGTGGGAAACTAGCCAAGAATTGAAATGCGTTACAGAAGGCCTACGTACCTTTATTAATTTTTGACTCTGGGTAAATTTTCAGGATAATCCGTGTCAGGGAAAATTTGTTCGTATTATTTATTTGATTACTAAGCAGTTTATATTCATGAATTTGGACTCGTTTTAGTAAGCACTGGAAAATCCAAAACATTATATCCATATAAAAATAGTGAATACTTCCAACTGACTCCAACTAGATCAATTACTGTAATATTTGAAGTTGACAAGTGCAATTCAATTTGGTTATCAGTTAAAAATATAATATAATTTTCGTATAAAATATAATTTCCATCAACAAAATGATTTGCATTCGGGTTATGCTGACATCTGCTTTCCTTTTATTATTTTTTACAATCGTAATTGGTAAGATAATAATAATTTATTTGTTAATGATATCTTTTGACATATTGGGGCGAAATTTATATTAATTATTTTTTTCTACGAATTAAGAATCGCGGCATCACTCTGTCAATTATATTTCGGATTATAATAATTTTGTTAAGCGTGCGGTTTCTTCGGTCAATAACAATCAGCCCATTTTACCCTCTGGTCGCATTATTCCACCAGCCAATTCCAACCAGCCTACTTCATCTCCCATTAGCGATCAACCATATTGGATTGGTCCTGTTGGTTCTCCTTCCTATACCGACGGACTATCACAAAGGCCAATTAACATTTTCGATCTTTGCAATCTTTCCTATTTTACTTCTATTAATTATAATCCGTGTCAAAAAAATGCCACGTTTTTACCAGTCGAAAATAATCCTTGTCGATTTATTCAATGCGATGGAAGTAGAGCTTTTTGCAGAAATTGCGGATTGTTTACGCAATGGTCGCAATCATTGACAACTTGCACGTTTGCGTTTAGTAACGACCCGTGTCTTTAAAATAAGTTATTGTTATGTAATTAATTATTACATAATAAGAAAATTCTAATAAATATATTTTTTTAAATAATTTTTTATTATTACCGGCGTTAATACCTTTACCCTAATTAAAATGTTAAGTAAACATTACGCAAGGTATTAAATTTGGGAGAACAAATTACTAGTATTGGAATTAGATAACAAAATTTAGCCACTTGCGAGGTATCAAATGGATCAAATTTTTCAACAACCATGTTAATATTGACAGTATTAACAAATTCAGCAATATCACGAGATAAACAACAATTCACCCACACGCACACTTGTATAAATGTCGATTTATGAGAAAAAAACAATTCATAACTGTTACAGTTAAGTACAGAATGAAGATTATGAAGTGTTTTTTTTTTATTTATACCGGTACAGTTTAAAACTTTAAATGGACGCATGTTCTTTTTTCTGGCGAACTGTTGGAATAACTTTAATAAGTAATCAATTCGGTAGGAATTGATAATTACCGGTAGTTATTAAGAAATTAATTAAAACAAGTTTACGTGATTAATATTATTGACACCATGTCGCCTGTTTATAAAGTGGTTTTTTCTTTTTTTAATTGACGCAATGTTTTTTCCAACGAACTATTGGAATAACTTTATTTACTAATTATTTATTCATTCAATAACATTTCCAATGTCGGTTAAAAGTGGCACAGATGCCATTGGCATCTGGCAAATGGCATTGTCAGCCCATACGGTATAGTGATGGAAATTCCCAGCAAAACAAATTTTTGATACGGTATAAATTTCGTTCAAATAAGCTTTGGTTCATTTTATCTAAGCTGTGACTAAGAGAAGCCGTAGAACGTTATTTCAAATCATTTATTGTGATCTAGATTATTAAAGAAAATATGAAAATGCCATCCTTACTTCTTGTAGGCCTCTTCTCACTAATTGGTACCGGTAATAATAATTTCGTTAGCTGTTAATTGAAATATATATCTTCTAATCATTAAAATTTATTGTTATTTCTTGAAGTTTCGTGCTGGGGTGAAAGTTACGACCATTTAATTGAAAAACGAGCCGCACTTGAACCTTATTTAATTGGACCATTTGGTTCACCTAGTTATATCGGTGGTGGAAGTGTCCAGCAATTTAATGCCAGTGATCCCTGCAATATAAATGCGGATAAATTAAGAAACGTTAATCCCTGTGCCAAACAGGGTGCAGATTACTTACCTGTTAAAAATAATGTTTGTGTTTTTATCCGATGTGCAAATGGTGTAGCTTTTTGCAACAAGTGTGCACCGGGTACTCAGTGGGTTATACGTGTTGCCGGTGAGACGGGGCGCTGTGATCGCAGCCCAATTGGGATAACAGTATGCTAATATTGTATCAAAGTTTTAAAAAGGCAATTAAAATAAAGAAAAAGTTTTAACTAACGTTTATATTCCGTTTTTATAAACTACAATATATCCGTTTCAGAAGAAAAAAAAGTTATTTTATTAGTTTTAAAACAATCATGCAAAATAAAACTGTAACATATTTTTAGTAATAACTTATAAAGTTAAATTATTTTGTATGGTTGAAAAAAATATTGTAATGTTTTTTTTTTTAACGCTAAACCTTTAGAGAAACTTGTTTCAAAAAGATAATTTTTTAAAAAAATATATTTATATGTACAATATCAATTATTGTTTTTATTTTGCATTTTAATATGTTTTGATGATAAGGTTTTTTCAAGGGGTTTTCTAAGGGATTTTCAAAAATGCAACTGCTCATAACTCGAGAACCAGTGATCCGATTTGGTTCAAAATTTTTATGGGTATGTAAAATAACGCCCTCTACACAATGGTGCAAGCCAGAAGTCTCTATCTCTTTTAGTTTTTGAGATATTCAACCGAGAAATTTCAAAAAAGTGCCCCCCCCCCCCCCGGAGAAAAGTTTCAGCTGACAAACGATAAAACCTAAATAACTCCTGAAATCGATGAGATATCGACCAATGGACAAAGGCATCGTGTTCCTGAGGTCATTTTACATTTAAAAAGTCTTTCTTAAAAAATGTCTAACACACTTTGTTTTTGAGTGGATTTCTGATTTTTAATCAAATGGGAAGGCTAAACTAAGGGAATTTCAAAAATTCAAATTATTAGTATAATATTATTAGTAAACATTATAGAAAATATAATGAAAATACAGTATAGGCATATACAGTATATATTGTCTGTATATATATATATTTTTAAAATTTTTTCTAATAAAACAGAACCGCAAATCGCGCGTTTGAGGGGGTATTTTATTGATAGCGCATCTATTGGAGCATCGTTGAAATTAAAGTCGCGGGACTCAAATGCATGCATCGGAATAGCCGCCAGAAGTTAAGTTGGTGGGTCAACGCGGATAAATACTTTTTATTATTTTCTATTACCGGTAATTATTTTATATATAAAAAAGAAATTTTATAAAATAGAAATAAGAAATAAAAAAAGGTATTATTGTTTTCTATTACGTTTTCTAACCATTTGTATTGCATTTCCTAATAATTTCTTTCTTTATTTTGTTCTAGGGCGAGCTAAATATTTTTTTTTTTTAAAAACTTTCGTCCTTAACTTTAAATAGGACAATTTTTAAAAGAATTACGGTGGTTGGAAGACTGTTGGCTTAGAGAGCAACTACTGTATTTCAACTCAACAGTTTAAAGTACATGTAATTGATTTTTATATGATTCTTAATGTAATGGCCATTTTTTTGTTATTTTCTGAAAAGCCTCAGCATCATAAGGTACAAACCAAAAGAGATGGAGACTTGTGGGGTCCACCATCGTATAGATGGAGGTCATTTTACATTCCCATGTAAATTTTTAAGCAAATCCAAACACTGGTTCACGAGTTATGAGCAGATGAAATTTCAAAACACCTGGATCAGATCAGACCCCAGATCAGAAATTGACCAAAAAATCAAGTATGTTTAAATTGACTTTTTAGATGTTTAGGAACACGATTCCAAAGTCCGGAAGTTTCTAGCTCATTGATTTGACGTGTATTTTTTTTTTTTTTTAAAGTTTTTTTGTGTTGAGAAGGGTATCTGGATACTATATGGATACGCCATAATAGTTAAACGCCATTGGCACCTAGCGGCTGGTGGCATAGGTAGCGAAGCCGGTGTCGGAATGGGATCGGTTGGGGGGACGAAGTGTTTGGATGGTAGACTATAAAAAAGAGCTGACTATACAAGACAATCAAGTGGTTTAGTCAAGTATCGCCATCGTGTCGAGTCCAAGTCGTACAGCTCCAGAAGTAAAGACCGTGCTCGAAGTCGAGAATGCGAGGTGGGGATAACATGATGGCCGAGATAGAGAGAATAATTTTAATCATCGAGAGAGAAGGATGCTCGTCAAAGTTACGGTAAGCTTTTTTTTTCTTTTATAAAATTTTTTCGATAGGTATTAATAATTAGCGGGGAACGATTAACATTGTTATTCTTTAGGCTATAACTTTTAAGATATTGGCTGGATTATTTAATATCTGTTAAGGACTCGTTTAATTAATCGCTTAAACATGTTTCAAATTTAAATACCAAGAAATTTAAAACGGAGTAGTTTTTAATGATCGATTCAATAAAGAAAAAATAAATTAATCTATAACACTTTACCCGTCAGGACACTTTTTTGAAACTTCTCGGTTGAATAACTCAAAAACTAAGAGAGCTAGAGACTTGAAAGTTGCGCCATCGTGTAGAG
>JAQGAZ010002990.1:0-13939 GCA_034692225.1 Polydesmus complanatus
GTCAAGTTAAAAAAGTAAAAATGGTCAAGTTAAAAAAGTAAAAATGGTCAAGTTAAAAAAGTAAAAATGGTCAAGTTGAAGAGGTAAAAATGGTCAAGTTGAAGAGGTAAAAATATCACTCTTTTAAGAGACCACTAAAAATGTTTTTCAATACCCTGAAAAATGAGTTCTAGAACTTTGGTTTTTAAAAGCACAAAAAAAAAACTAGTTCCAAAGTTTCAAAAAAACTTAAATTCTAGAACATTTTTTAATTAAAGTTCTAGAACATAATTAAAGAAACTGAATTTTTTTATGCATAGAATTTGCGCATTTTTATTTATAGAACTTTTTATTTTTTTAAAAATTTTTTGTGAACCTTTTAGTTCTGAAAATGTATTTCTTTAATTTATTTAAATGTTTGGGTTAATGCAATAAAAATACACATTGATTTTTTTTTTCAATGGGTTCGATGGCGACGTTAGATGGCGCTGAGGAGGATAGTTTACGAGCGAAGGAGGTAGAGGGCGCCACACCCATTCCATGTATTGGCGCTAGGGGGTCGATAGAGGGCGCTGATAAGAAACGCTCCTCACCGTACAGATTAACATGGGTTTGGGATAGGGAATCGAAAGCCGTCTACGTCACGCGCTCTTATCTTTTTGTTTACATTATTTTGTCGTAATTAGTTTCCGACTAATTAACCGTGTTAATTGCTGTGTTTATTCTTCTGTTTAAGGCTTGGAAGCCACGGGTGGTGGTGGGGCCCCCTGGCGGCGCGTTTTCCGGTGATAAAAGACCCCCGGGGCTCGCACTTTTTTTTTTATATAGAAGGTTTTGATTCTTATGGAAATGGGCGGCGCTCGTAGACTTAACGTGGAAAATATTAAAAGCACGTGGAATCAAAACCATCCAAGTCACATTTTTAAAATTTGAAAATGCTGATTTTGTATTGTTTATTTAATTAATTGCTGGCTAATTAAGCTATATTTATTTATTTTTTTAATTATGGCCTAAATCTCTGTTTCGAAACAATACGGAAGCCCCCCTCTGGCGGTCATTTGTTTTTTTTTTTTTTGGTTGGCTTTGCTATTGTCTTTTTATGTTAAGTAAGCCAGGTCTCGTATAACGCGAAATTCACGTTTAGAAATGATGAAAAAAAAATTTAAAGCTCGCGCGTTATACGAGTCCATCTCGAAATCTTTTCCCTCGCACATCGCGGGTTTCAATTTCTTTTTTTTTTTTTAAAGCTTATTTTAATTTTGTTTGGTTTACTCGCTTTTGTTTCTTAATCGAGTCGAGTTGCTCATAGACTTTCCATAAAAACTAAGCTGACTGTTAAGAATCAAAACCTTCTACGTCACATTTGAATTTTGATTTACTCGCTTTTGTTTCTTAATCGAATCAAGTTGTTTATAATACTTTACATGCAAACTAAGCATAGCGGTTAAGAATCAGAACCTTCTACATCACATTTGAATTTCGATTTACTCACTTTTGTTTCTTAATTGCATGGTTTTGATCCGTAGACTGTGCGTACAAAATAAACTAACTGATAAGAACCAAAACCTTCTACATCAGTCGAGGAATTTTGATTTATTCGGTTTTGCTTCTCAATCGAATCGAGTTGTTTATAGACTTTACATGTCATACAAACTAAGCACAACGGTTAAGCATCGAAACCTTCTACATCAGCATTCGATATTTTGATTTACAGTATTCGCTTTTGTTTCTTAATTAAATGAACTTATCCTATACGTTTAACATGTAAATAAACAAACACTGATAAGTTTCAAAACCATCTACATCACATTTTCTTTAAAATATAAACAAATTTGAATTTTTTTTTGCTACTACTAATTAACCAAAAACTAATTAATAAAATATTAATGAATAATTTATTTTATTTTTTTGCAGTTGCGTGCGCCCCCTAGCGACGACTATAATCACCAAAAAAAAAAAAAAAAAACACCGCTGAGAGAAAAAAAAAAGGAAAAGTTTTTTGTGTCGTCAAATCGATTGTCAATCAAAAAGGAAAACGAAAGAGAGAGAGGAATAAGCCCCGCCCACCGCGATCCATTTGTAGGTTGGGGCCGGCAGAGGGCGCTGTCGATCGGCGGCGGCGGCGCAGAGAGAGAATAGGAGCAGGCCGAGTGTGAGTGCGTGTGAGTTGTGGAGTGAGTGCGCGTGGGACGTTCTCCTATTCAAAAGCCCTTACTACTCTCTCGACTAAGCCTTAAGCCTGTTTTTTCACACCGGAAGTAGCGGTGTGTGTGTGTCCCGGAAGTGACCTCCTCGTCTCTCGTTGAAATGTTGTATAATGTGCCGTGCTACAGTTACGCTCACCATCATCACCCAGTGCACCGACACCAGTACGCAGGCGCGCAAACCACTTCCGCTCACTACCCTCAGCAGCAGCAACAACCTCAGCAGGTAAGGTCCGTTTACACTTTTATATTTTTTATAATTATATTTGAAGCAAAGGGCACTTTTGGGTTAGAACTTTTTCTTTATTGATGAAACCGGAAAGGAAAAAAAAGTTTTGATTTAACTTCCGGAAATTGGTTTTAAAATTTTCCGCGTTTTTTAAATCACTTTTATCGATATTTTACACGTAGTAGAGTTTTTATTTAGTAAGTGGTCCACTAAAGTGATTAAGTGGTGGGGTGTTTTAAAAGTTTTGTTTAAGCTTAAAACCGGAAAAGAAGTTTTGTTTTAAGTGAGCGTTTTATTAAATTTAGTACATCAATTTTATTATTTATTAGTAAGTGGTACACTAAAAAAAAAAAAAAAAATTACGCGCGTTATTATTTAGTGAACCAACGGGAAATTTTAATTTAGTGAGTGTGCTTTTACTAAAATTGTTTTTATTTTTAAGTTTAAAACCGGAAATTGATTTAAAAATGTTTTCCGCGTTTTTATTTTCTCTTCTTCTTCTTTTTAACGTTACGCGCGTTCATATCAAATATGCAAGTACGGGAAATCCAGCGTGAATTTTTTTTAGTAAGTGTTTCACTAAATGTTTTTCTTTAGTTTTCTCCGCAGTTTTATTTCAGCTTTAAAAAAAAAAAACGCTTTTTTAAGTGACGTAACATTAGTGACTTAAAAATATTGATCGTTAGTGTTCACTTTCTTTTTCCTAAACAGTTTAATATGTTACTAAAGGGGTATAAAAACTAGCGCTTCACTACTTCCGGTTCTAATTTAAAAGTAGATTTCTTCCGTAAGAAAATGTTTTAACGTAAAGGAAACAGCGTCATCCGTCACTTTTCATTTCCGCAATTTCTCGCTATAAGAACGTTTTATCAAACCTTTTATAATTATTAATCTTAATTAAAAAATTTTTTTGGAGTTTGCGAATGTTATCCGCGAGAAGCATTAACGTAATATCCGTGAATAGGGTTTAGGGAAGAACGTATAAGGGGGTAGCGTGTCCGTTTAAGTTTTTACGGTGGAAACGCTAATCGTTAAAATATTAAAAACAAAGATTTTTTATTAAGGTTTTAAAAAAAAAAAAAAGTTTGCTGTAAGTTTTTAAGTTGGGGCACTCAAAGGGCCTATCGTTTAGGGTTAAGGGCCCGCTGCTGTTAACGTTAGCGTTTAGGTTAGCGCGCACTCATATTTATTTTCTTTCCTTGCGCGCGCATTTCTTATTTATTTATTTTTTTTAAACGCATTTATCGGCATTTTTTTTTTTTTTTTTTGCAAACGGAAATCAAATACTTTAGAAAAACCTGTATAAGGCGGACGCAAAGTGTTGTATAACGCGGACATTTGATATATTATTATTTTTTTTTCCCCCTTTGTTTATCGAAAATCAATTTTTATTTATTTAATGTTTTAAAGTTTATTTTATTTCTTAATAATAATATGAATAATAAACGGTTTTGGTGAGCGCTGCTTTACAACTACCGGTACGCATAAAGAATTAATGTTTAAAGAGTTTGCGGTTTAACCCTATCTCTCTCTCTCTCTCTCTCTCTCTCCTTATCTTTATAATTTCCCAAACCACGTGAGTTCCGGTTCCTGGGATCATAAAGCGGCGTTGTTTTTAAAATCCCCACTTAACGTTTAAGGAAAATTCTAAAAAAAAAAATGAAAAAGGAACCGGAAGCAGAGCTTTTTTACGCTCTTATACGCGTTTGCTAAGGGCACGTAAAAAGCAAACAATCGCAAACACGTCATTCAAAAAAAAAAAAATATTTCTTAACTGAAATTTGTGACGTCAAAATTACACATTTAATTATTGTTCATGATACAGAGGCTTTTCTTTGGGGGTAATAATAATTATGAAGAAATAATTTGAGCAGTTTGCATTGTACAGGTTGGTCGGTCAGTTTACGGAGGTTTTTGGGTTTCAAGGAATTATTGGTTTATTTGAAACAGGTTTTAAAGAAAAAGTCACGAAGGGTTTTGGTTCGTTTTAGAGAGGTTTTTTTTTTTTTTTTTGGTTCACCGCAGCAGAAGTTTTTTTTACGGTTGTTTACGTTACGGAGGTTTTTCAATGTTTACGAAACAAAAAAAAAAACCGGTTTTTGTTTATTACTTTTATAATTTTTGAGTATCGATAGTATCGATTTTATTTATTTGTATTTCATTGTCGAGGGAGGGAGAGAGGGAGGGGGAGAGTGAAGCCTAATTATAATATTGAATTTAAAAAGGCGTATTTTATGCCCGTGTCAAGCGATAAACGCGGAGACGACTTCCGGCGTTCAACTCGGGACTACAGTATAGGTACTAACCGTAGGTGGAGTGGAGGGGCGTGGCTATCCCCGATTGAGACGTACAGGTGAAGGTAAAAGAGATGGACCACCCACGGGGCCTTATTTATTTATGATTAGCCCCACTCACCTCTCTCTCTCCACCACCTCCTTCACACCCCTAAGGAGCACTTAATTTGCTAGTACAGGTGGGGGGGGGGGTTGAAAGCGCCCTCTGGCGATCTCCACTCACAAATCATTCCCCCCCCCCTCCCTCACCCCCCACGGGCCCCGTAGAGACCTATCAAAATCAAATGATTACTTTTTCTCACCTCAAATGGGGTAAAGCAGGGAGCTAAGGAGCGAAGGGAGTGAAAGTGTAATTTATGAGCCTTTTATGGAAATGAATAAGCTGCCCCTTCTCAGCTCCTATAGCGTTGAGCGTGGGTTGGCTTCTCCGCGCACCACGAACGCCGTGTTGCTGCCCCTGAACAAGCTCCGTTCAAATAACACGATGTAAACAATAAGTCGGCTTCACTGCATAGCGCCATTTATAATAATAATTACTGTATTATTGGCTTACTTAATGTTAATACAATGCATGGATGCGGTTGGTTTTGGTACAAGTTACAGAGGTTTTAAACCATGATATTTGTTCTTGTTATTAAGGGTTTAGTTTATGTTGTAGTTCACGTTTTAGAGAGTTTGGTTCAGACTTTAGAGGTTTTAGGTCGCTTTATAGAAGTTTTAATTTATATTTTATGGAGTTGTTGGTCATTTTATTAAAGGTTTCAGGTCAGTTTATAGAAGTTTTAGGTTGCTTAATGGAGGTTTAGGTCAATTTATGGAGGTTTTAGGTTACTTAATGGAGTTTTAGATCAATTTATGGAGGTTTTAAATTAACTTATGGAGTTTTTAGGTTAATTTATGGAGTTTTTAGGTCATTTTATGGAGTTGTTGGGTCATTTTATAGAGGTTTTAGGGCTAATTTATGGAGGTTTTAGGTTACTTTATAGAGTTTTTAGGTCACTTTATGGCGGTTTGTGTTTTTTTTATGAAGCTTTTATGTTATTTTTAAGAGGTTTTAGGTCACATTATAGAGGTTTGAAGTTATTTAATGTAATTTTTAGGACATTTTATGGAGGTTTCTGTCATTTTGTAGAGGTTTAAAGTCACTTTACAGAGGTTTTAGGTTATTTTACAGAGTTTTGGGGTTACCGTTGGAGTTTCTGGTCATTTTATAGAGGTTTAAGGTTTTTTTATGAAGCTTTAGGTTATTTTTGGAGATTTAAGGTCGCATTATAGAGGTTTTAAGTTTTTTTAAGAGGGGTTTCAGCTCTTATTATAGAGGATTTAGCTCCTTCGTATAGTTTTAGCTAATGCGGCTGCCCCTTAATCTACTCAATACGTTCACCGTCAACTAGCTTTTCCGCATAACACATTGATGCATTGCGGTGCAGTTGTCTTATGAAGAACCGAATGCGATTGTCAGGGGCAGCAAAAAAAAAATTTTTTTTTTTAATTAATTTTTTTTTTCGTTATTATGAAATTGTATTGGGCGTTGACATGTTTTTTTCTGTCGTCACTATTGGTGCAGTCCCGTGATTAGAAAAAGCTATATGTAATTGAACCCCCTCGTCTTTTTATCATTTTTTATTTATTTTATTTCTTTCTTCTTCTGTGGGGGGTGAGGTTGGGGGGGGGGGGGGTATTGTCACGTGCGCTGCTTTAATGCTTCTCCATTATGGAAGGAAAAAAAAAATCATAAATTGAAATCTTTTGATTTCGCATTTCCATTCGGTGACGTTTTTTGTTGACGTTTTTATTCCACTTTTACTTCGGAGAATTTTCTTAATCGAATTTTTTTTTTTTTTTATTTATTTATTTTTTTGTTATGGAAAAAAACAAACAACAGCAAGGGGGTAGAGAGTATGATGGGAGTTGGTTGTCATTTAAAGCGTTTAGCGCGCAGACAATAACAGATGACGTCATTGATAAAAATTGCGACAAATCAAAAAAAAAAGTAAAAAAAAATAATCGTCGGGGGGATTTTTTTTAGTCGCAATTTTGTAGGATATTTTGTGCCATTCTCCTATCGGCACGTGCTTAATTAGATTTGCTGGGTTTAATAGGAATATGGAAAGAAAACGTTCTCGAAATTGCGATTAAATTTTTTAAATTTTCTTTTTCGCGTTTTAGCGGAGTTCATAAATTTTGTGTTTTACGCGTTAATAATTATGCCTAAGTTAATGCAAATGTAAATCATATAATTTTTAAATAATATTAGCGTTTGTTAATGAAAGAGTGACGGAGATGGCCCGTGTGGGCGTGGTTTTCTCAAAATTTGTGAATGAATCGTTTTTATTTTTTTACGTAGAATATTTTTTTAAGTTGTAATTTTGTAAGGTATTTCGAGCCATTCTCCTATCAACGCTGGTTAAACATTTTGGCTGCGTCAATAGGAGTATGGAAATAAATTATTCTCAAAATTGCAATTAACTTTTTTTGAGATTTTAGGTTTTTTCTGTTAAATTTCTTAATTAAAGCAAATATACGCGTTAATTAACTTACGTCAGCTATTAATTATATAAAAAAAAAAAATTAAAACCAATGTAAATATTGAAAAGGGGAAGTGGGCGTGGCTTGGTGTGATTTGCGCATGTGCGTGGGGGGAAATTGGAAAATGTAAACCGATAGTTTTTTTTTTTACGTTCTTTTGTCACTCTTTTACGTCACCGGAAGTTACACACAAATGATGTGTTTTTTTTTTAAATGCATTGTGCGCCAGCTTTTTCTTTTAATGTATTTTCTCTATTTAAAATATATACATATACAGTATAAGTATTTTTCCCGCATTCTTTTTTTTTTTTTTTTTAATTAAAAATTTTAAAAAGAAAAAAACATTAATCAATTGTATTTTATTTAGAACGGAAGTGAAAATTTTGAATTAAATTTACCGTTATGTCATTTTTAATTACAGTATTATTTTTTTTTTTTTTTGAAGCGGAAATAACATTTCTGCCAGTCTGCTCATGCGCATTTTTTTTTTTACAATGCGCAAGCAAAAGTAAAAAATATATTAGAGTGTTCGAATAGACGGAGGTCACTTTATAGAGGCTTACCGCTTTTTATATAGAGGTTTTATTTTATTTTTTTTCGATGGCTTTTGGTCACTTAATAGAGATTCGGGTCACTTAATAAAGATTCAGGTCACTTTATAGAGGTTTCCGTTTCTTTTATGGAAGTTTCAGTTCATTTCATAAACTTTTAGGTCATTTTATAGAGGTAATAGGTCACTTTAAGGAGGTTTCATTTTTTTTATAGAGGTTTTAGGCCATTTATAGAGGTTTCATTTTTTTTTTATAGAGGTTGTAGCTCATTTTTTGGAGGTTTTGATGATTTTATAGAGTTTGAGGTCTTTGTACAGAGGTTTTAGATTATTTTATCGAAATTTTCGGTCGCTTCTTAGAGGTTCTAATTCTTTTAAATAGGTCACTACAATGATGCGTAATGTTCAAATAGTCAGTGTGCACTGGAACCCGTGTTACCGTGTCACGATTGCACACCAAGTTGCCGAACGCTCGTTCAAATAGTCGGTGTGCAGCACAACCTACGCTAGCCCCACAACAACTGCATATTGACTTTCCGAACACATCCCATAAAATAACTTTTATGTAATTTTTTTTTTTTCTATCTTCTGATTTCGTTGACCGGAAATGGGTTTAAAACCGACGACGAAGTTTAAACGGAAGGGGGGCTGGCGGGTGTTTGTATGCCCCCAGGTGGCTGAAGGAGTGAAGGGAGGGAGTGGGATGGAGAGAGAGGGAGAGGGAGTGAGTGAAGCGGAAGAATAATAATAAAAACGAAGAGACATCTTTTTTAAGGATTATTTGATGAACCACCGCTGGGGGCGCTCAACATTCTTCTCTCTCCTATTGAGGTAGGGAGGGAGAAAGGGGCTTAAGACCTCGGTTGAAAGGGCCTCTCTCCGACGTCACTTGTCAAGCGTGTTTTTCTCGAGACATTTTTCTTTAGTTATTTGAAGATTTTGACCTCAGATTAACAGAGTTTAATCCTCTCTCGCTTAACAAAACAAGATGGCGGATGGGGATTAAAAATGTCGTCCAACCCCCACCTTTCTTACCCCCCCCCCCCACTCCTCTCCTCTCTAGAGGACACGCCCACTCGCTAAGATAATATTTAGCTTTCAATTAATTAGGGGAGAGAACTCTCTCTGTGGTTGAGCGGAAGGGCGGCAGGGGGCGCTCCACCCACTTAATCCCTTTGCTAAATAAATTCCTCGCTTTGCTCCGATGGAATTTTAAGCGAAGGAAAATATAACGGTCTCACTAAAACGCGCACTAAACTTCGTGAAATGAAAAGCAATCAGAAAACGCAAGAAAACACTCACTAAATTCTTAAAAAATTTTTTTTATTAAACTTAAAAAAAAAAAAAAACTACACTAAAATCTAGAATCTGTTACTAAACTTTAGAAATTTTCACTAAACTTAAAATATTTTTTTTTATTGAACACTAAAAATTATTCACTAAACTCAA
This sequence comes from Polydesmus complanatus, assembly GCA_034692225.1. Lineage (NCBI taxonomy): Eukaryota > Metazoa > Arthropoda > Diplopoda > Polydesmida > Polydesmidae > Polydesmus > Polydesmus complanatus. The sequence continues at coordinate 9,235 of JAQGAZ010002990.1, forward strand.
AAATGCATTTACTAAATTCAAAAATGCATTTACTAAACTTAAAAATGCATTTACTAAACTCAAAAATGCATTTACTAAACTTAAAAATGCATTTACTAAACTTAAAAAAAAAAAACATACACTAAAATCTAGAAATTTTGTTAATAAAATAAACATTAAAAAAGTATTCACTAATCTTTTAGAGAGGCATTCACTAATTTCTTTTTTTAAAAGAAAAAAAACATTCACTAAATTTAAACATTTTTACTAAACTCCGATAAATATTCACTAAAGTCAAAAAATAGCGTTCACTTTCATTAATTTACGCTTCACTAATTTAGATTAGTGAGCGATTGTTATGAAAAAGTTTAGGGAACTTTTTTAAAGTGAGTGTTATTTGGTTGGGGGAAGGAGTTTAGTGCTGGTTATTAAAATGTAAATTTAAAATAAAAAATTTTTTTATTGAAAATACGAAAAAGCAGAAAAGTGGAAAAAGCAAAACCGCAAATCGCAAAAGGCGCAAAAAAAAAAAAAAAAAAAAGTGAAAAGCGAAAAGCGAATAAATTTCAATTAAAAATGTGAATAAAAAAAAAGCGATGGGAATCGCAAGTGGGTATTGTGCGGAGGGCCCTTTGGTCGCGGAAGGGAGATGAGCTGATAGGGCCCTGGTGACCGACCGAAGAAAGGAAAGCAATTTCGTCGAGTGGCGCCCCTGGTGTTTGAGGTGTCACTCACTCGCCAGAGGGAGCCATTCAACGCCGAGGAATTCCATTAATTTTTTTAATCGAAAAAAAAAAAGTTGTTGAGTGACGTCATTCAAATGAGCGAGGAATAAGCGCGGGAGAAACGGAAGTTGACAATCACTCCCTTTCCCTTTACCCCCCCCAACAACAAAGTTAGGGCTCAAAATCTATTTTGTGGAGTGAAAAAATATAATTTCAACTGCGCATGCGCATTTACACCCGCAGTGCACTGCCGGTAGAACGGGGAATTCCCATTTAAAAGAAATTTTTCAATACAACGAACTTTTCATTAGAACGAAATTTACCGTTTAAGAAAGTTTTTGTTACAACGAAATTCTGAAATACAACGAACTTTTCATTAGAACGAAATTTACCGTTTAAGAAAATTTTTGTTACAACGAAATTCTCAATACAACGAACTTTTCATTAGAACGAAATTTACCGTTTGAGGAAATAATTTTCGGTTACAACGAAATTTTCATTAGAACGAAATTCGCAGTTCAACTAAATAAACATTTTAAATATTACTTTCGGTATAACGAAATTTTCATTTAAACAATATTTTCGTCCCTTATGATAAGGGAAAGTTTCATTATAACGAAATGCTCATTATAAGCATTGTATAAGGAAATTCTCGGTACAACAAAGCTTTTTATTATAACGAAATTTGCGATTTAGCGAAACTGTCATTATAACGAAATGGTAAATGTTTGCTCCGTGCACGTCACACGTGCTAATGCGTGACGAAGGCGCTAAATGAGCCGCGTTCTAATTATAATTCTTACGCCCCTTGCGAGTGCGTGACGTCATCTCTCCCCACTCGATAGTTGATTGATTGATTGATGGCGTATCGATAGGTGATGAGAGAGCGATCAGGTGGGCGGGGCCTAACTAATGGCCGCCATTATCCCTCTCCCCCCCCCCCCTCCTCATCAATTCCGTTTCATTTGGTAGGGTAGGCGGTAGGGGGCGCTGCCTGCGACTGCGAATGGCACACATAGAGAGGGAGTGAGAGAGAGAGAGAAAGGGCCTGAGGACAAAAGGACCCTTCAAACATGTGTACATTTTGTGCGCCTTTTCATATCGCGAGAGGGGGGGGTTTAGAGTAGGGGGTTGAAGGAGGGGGGTAGGAGTAGGGGTAAGGGGTGCTCTTTTTTATTTTCTATTTTGAAATGAAATGGCCCCCTCCCTCCCGCCCTTCAATGCCACTCTTTAGGGCCCTTTTATTCCGTTCGATTGGAGAACGCCACCTGGTGGATGGAAATTAATTACAAACTGCCTGGCTCCATCTGTTCCCTATTAGGCTCCTCCTCCTACTCTTCCCCTCCTACTACGCCAGGCGTGACGTCAGCCGAGCCAGCACGTGCGCTTAATTATTATTAGCGTGAGTGTGGTTGCTAGGCGACGCTTACCATTTCTTTTTCTGATGACGTCAGGGAGCACGTGCGCTGATTATGCGCGTTGCTGAGCGACGCTGGGTGTTGTTTACGTCGGGTGTGTGGTGACGTCATGATTTTTTTTTTTTAAATGATTATGCGCGCGCACGGAGTTTGGGTTGAAAGCGGAAGCGATGACGTAGGTAGGCGGAGATATTCATTTACCAAAGGATTAAATTTATGGATTTGTCCCCACAAATGTCCGTTTGACCTACTTTTTACTTCAATTTTAAACCTTAAATTAAGTTCACTAAAAATTCAAAAGCACTCACTAAACTACAAAAACATTCCTCTTAACATTTAAAAAATATATATATATTCATTAAAATATTTACCGGAAGTTTTATAATTATAGGATTACACTGCATTTACTTAACTTCAACAGCAGTCACTAAACTATAAAAGTACGAGAGAAAAAAAGTGTTCACTAAAAATGCAACAGCAATCACTAAACCACAAAATAAAGTCAAATCAATAATCGTTTACTAAATTTCAGTAGGATTACACCGTACACTAAACTCGCAAAGCATTTACTAAACTAAAGAGTAAAAAAAAAATTATTTGGCAATCGTTCACTAAACTCTACCAACCGTCACTAAACTATAAAAATAAAGAAAATGTCGTCCACTAAACTCCATAAACAGACACTAAAATATAGAAAAATATTATCTACTTTTACTAAACTAAAAAAATTGTTTACTAAACTCAAATAAGTAAAGTAAGTAAAGACTTAGTAGAGATTGCGTTGGATGCGTATGTGACGTCATCGGAGCGTATGACGTCGATGCGTACGTGCGCAATCTCTTGTTGTTATTAATAGAAGTGTATGGGAAATCTCAAAAAAAAAAAATGTTTTTTTTATTATTTTAACTTTTGTCCTCAGTTCGCAGGTGTTCGCTATATAGAGGTTAGGAAATTTTAATTTCGAACGTTCGTGTCCTTCTTACGCAGGTTCATTCAAAACGTGAAAAGAAAAAAAAATGGTCTGGCGAAATGAATAATAGGCCCTTGTGTTGCGTCCGCCTCTCCGTTCAGGCCCTTTGAAAAGGGCCGAGACAAAAGTGAGCAAATGAGGCGGAGAGGTAGGGGCGGGCGAGGGACAATGGGGGCGCTCGTGCATTTCCAAAACCCCAGGGGGGGAGGTAGGGGGGGGGGGCGAAGGACAAAAGGGCCTGTGGGTGCAGGGACAAAAGAGGCCCTTTGGACAAAAGACCATCGAGAGTGAAAAGCCTCCTCCTCGTTATTATTATTACTACTTGTAATGGTTAAGGCGGTTTACACGCAACGCTCCACCGCAACCCCTCACCCCCCCTCTTCCCCGCTGCTCAACCTACGGCTCGCGAGACAGCGCAGCACGCAAGGTGCGTTCAGATGGCACGATGGAACCCAGGGAGGAGAAGGAAAAGAAGTGGTCGGAAAGTCAGTGCGCACTTGTATTACGGTTACGCAAACTGAAGTAAGAGTTTAGTGGATGTAGACTCTGTATCTGTCAGTTTAGTGAATGAATTGCGAGTTTAGTGGACGAAATAATTAATATGTATGACGCATGCGCTATTTACGCATTATGAATTATTATTCTACGTATAGACCTTTTGCTGACCTGTAGAGGACGCTGCCTGATTTGTTTACAGCGTTGTTGCTATTAAGCCTCGCTAGATGGCGCTCTCCCCTGCGGCCGTTCTTTCCCTAGCTCCTCCTCCTTTCTTCTCCGCTCGTTCACGTTCGACGCTCGTTTCCCATTCCCTTCGTATTGTCACCTTGGATATTGTGCAGTGACGTCGTTTATGAACGCGCTCACGTGCGAAAGGATTAAAACATATTGGGGCACAGGTGGTTCGGACCTAGGACCCTTAACGCGAGATGAAGACGCCCTACGTAAACAAGATGAGGAAAAGGTCTTTATCACTTTTTTTGTTTTTTCTACATTTAAAAAATATTGCCGTGAACTTGCGTCAACTTCTTTTCGTAAGCATTTAACTTGTATTTAGAACTTGCGCGCAAGTCAATTTTCCATTGGCAACGTTTTCTCTCTCACACAACTTGCGCAATGTTTTTTAATACCGTAGTAGCATTGATTAACTTTTACAAGTAACTTGCGCAATTTCTTTTAATGTTGTACGTAGTAGCATTGGTTTACTTTTACAAGTAACTTGCGCCGCTTTCTTTTCCGTAGGCATTTAACTTGTGTATTTGGAACTTGCGCGCAAGTCGATTTACCATTGCCAACGTTTTCTCTCGCAACTTGCGCAATTTCTTTTAATAGCGTAGTAGCATTGGTTCACTTTTGCAAGTAACTTGCGAGAGTTATTTCACGACACACCTCGCTTTCGACTTCTCATTTTGAAAAGAGTTTTCGCTTTGAATCTTCGGAATTTCCGCTTTGAATCTTTTTTAAATTAAAATGTCTTTAACTTTTAGTTTATTTTATTTCGCGCTATATTTTTTTTTCCCGCCAAAAAAAAAATATATATATAAAGGGTGTCTCAGAAATAACGCAAGATGTAATTTTGATAAAAAAACACAGGTTTTTAAATAAAAATTAAAAAA
>JAQGAZ010002991.1:0-13935 GCA_034692225.1 Polydesmus complanatus
GGAAATAATAGATACACAACTTACCAGAAAAGAATTGATGCCATTTTTTACAAAGGAAGGCCAAAAGAGTTTCCTTAGCAACCACCAATGGAAATTTTCATAATCATAAATGAAAACACAGCCATTGAGTTGGCAATTGGTCCTCCTAGCCAACATGTCCATACTGCATGTCGCGTACATCCCTGCATATGGAAACATTGAAGAGTCAGGCCCAAAACTAAGCCAATTGATATCATATATTATAATAAAAACAACATAGTTATAATCAATAATGTTTAAAAACCTTGATAAGCGGATTACCACCACAGTAGGACAATGGCCACTCACTGTGTCTATTAATGCTGTCCCTAACCTATTTACATAATTTAAAGACAGCATATGTTCAATTCTTGATATCACATGTTTCATTTAAAATGCTAGTCTACATTATGTCTAATGGACATGAAAATTATTGCACATTATGTATACACACCTTTCTTTGATGAAAAACTGAAGTTTAAGCTGATTAAGGTCCCTGTTGGCCCACCACTCAGGGTTTTTAATCCTTACTTGGTAGTACAAGCTAAGAGTTTTCTTAGACAGTTCCAAATCAAAGTCGCAAGAACGAAGAAACAGAACTAAAAAATCTTCCTCTTCACATTCAAAAACAAACATTTTTTTTTAAATTAAACTTCAAAAATAATTAATATATAGAGTACAAATTAGGTCTACGTTGTCATTTTGTTACATACCTGATCTCCCATAGAATTCAGCATCCGTGTCCACCCACTGTTTCAAATCTTGCAACAAACTCAGCTGATTAGAATTGCACAACAACTCTAACCTAGAATTAACTTTATTAACTGAAAGTGACATTATTCTAAACCCAACTTGTAGTTAGTTAAAAAATGAACTTAATAGTTGCTTTATATTATCCTGGAATAAAATGTAGTCATGTAGTTGGGGCTTTTTTTAGATTTTGCAAAAAAAAAAATATTTGTATTACTGAATTGAATGTGATGTCATCAACATTCAAATATGTCTAACTAAATAAATGTCACGCTACAGATGTTGAAGAGTCAATTTTTTTTAACGACCAAACGTCTCCTTTTGGGATACGCCTCGTTTTATTTACTCCCCAGTTTGAAGCTAATTTTAAGAAACCTGGAACCGACTCTGTAGTCTCGGTTCTACCAGTTTTCACAATAAAAAATGATTATTTTTGATTTTTGACAATATTTTTTTTAGCGAACTCAAATTTCAAACTTGGTTATAGAAACAAATAAAAAATCATATACTGTAATTACAGTATTTTAAAGTTTCAAATTTTAATGAGATACTAGAAAAAAGCAAAATGTTTGTCCTTTATATAACAAAAGTGACCCATTTTCACAATTACAAAAATAATTTAAGTTTTTTGAAGCAAATGGAGTCCAAACAGCAAATTTGAAGAAGCTTGGTAATGTACTTGTACTGAAGACAATCCAACTAATGTCAACTTCTTGCAAAAGAACATTTTCTGTAGCCGGTAATTTTTCAACAAAAATCATTAACCAAATAAAATTTAAATTGTTAAAAGTGACATTATACTAAGCCCAACTTGTAGCGAGTTAAAAAAAAAGAACTTAATATTTGCATTCAATTTACCTGGAATATAATGTAGTACTGTAGTTTTTTCTTTTTTTAGATTTCGCAAAAGTCATTTTGTATTATTGAATTAAATGTGATGTCATCAACATTCAAATATGTCTAGCTAAATAATGTCCCGCTACAGATGTTTAATAAAGTCATTGTTGGAGGCGACATACAAATAATTATTTAGTTATTTTTACATTTTTCAAAATACATTTTGTTTTATTAAATTGAATGTGATGTCATCAACATTCAAAATATGTCTAGCTAAATAATGTCACGCTACAAATGTTTAACAATGTCATAGTTGGAGGCAGCATACAACAATTTTATATCACAAATACAAAAAACATGAGTTTCATTAAATGGAAAAAGAACACTAAATAATATCATTAATTTTGTCCTACTATGATTTTTATAATGGATTACCTGTACACCACTTTCAGACTCAATGCATTTTGATTATTTTTTTTTATGGTTTTCTATGTTTAATTTTTTTTAATGTTTTATTAAATAAAAGAGCTATTGAGCTCAAAAATATGATAATGTGCAATGAATTAGCTATAACTAAACAATGTGATACAATTATTATTGTCTATTTTAACATAACTCTGACTTTTAATAATACTAAATATTGGTTTTTAATTGAATTAATTTATAAAAATTTTACAAACAAAAATTCTCCCAGGGGCATTATCACAAAATTAACGTTTCTTGAGAAAGTTATTAAATGTGAAAGGGGTCGCCAGCTAGTGGCAAAATGAGTATCTAAATTTTCTTTACAACCTACACAATCGATGTGGGCAGGTTTGAGCTATATAGAGTGGATATTAAACGTTTACAGGCTGATTTAGAGTACCCCTTTCTAACCAACACAATTGTGTAGGCAGGGTCCGAAAGGGATAATATAGGAGGGTAGGGGGTGGATTTTCTATCTAATGGAAATAGAGAAATGGAAGCTGCAATCCCATAACTATGTACAAAATAATTCCACACACAAAAAGTAATAATTGCTATTTACATTTTATAGTGAAATTTCTAGTAGCCAATAAACCTAATATACAGGTACTTGTGCTCTACTATTCAATTATAAACTTGATTTTATTCCTCTATTGCTGCTCAAGCAATAATTTAAAAGAAAGTTCAATCATTACTTTGAAGACAAACATATCAAATTGAACTCTGAATCCCTTAAATAATGACACTTTTTAGAGTGAAAACTAGAGTTTTTTTTAATAGATTTCCATAATAATTATGTACCGGTATTTGAAATTTTTTTTACAACTTTAATATTTATTTGGATTGGAAACCATATTTGTTGTCATCCAGGATGTAATCTCTCATAGCCAACAGTTCATTAGCAGATGCATCTAAAAATAAATTGCACTAAAAAATTTAATTTCGGTGTTTTGTTTTTTTGAGATAACATTTATAATTACCCTCATGGACTTTTATGGGTCCAGCACAACCTCCAAACTCATCTGGAAGTAACTCTAATGAAACGAATTGACCAATGTCACTCCAACTTTTGCAGCAATGGACCTAAATTTTCGATATTAAATTTTACTTTTAAGGAAAATTGAAATTATGGATTATTCCATCAAAACAACCTTATTCCTGAATGCATTTGGTAGAATTGAGCGAAACACGTTCAGCAAAGAAGAAGTAATAGCAGGACCATTGACCAACACTGCTGCCTTCACTTTAATGGGCATGCAAAGCTTTTATGAAAGTTACATCAATAATAATTATTTTCACTTGCAAAGTTAGAAAGATAAGAAAAAAATAAAACTGCACTTATTATAATTATTATTACCAGACAGGAGTTAAATACATTCCTGACCAAAGGAGGCCATAGGAGCTTCCATAGCAACCACCAGGGACAGTTGTTATAGTCACAGATGAAGATGCATCCATTGAGCTGGCAATTAGGCTTTCGAACCAATATGTCCATGCCAAATGTAACATACATCATTGCAGGAGCTAACAATGAAGAGTCTGATCCAAAACTAAAGTGAATTGAAATTATATTATCTGAATAAAAACAACATAACTATAATTATAATAAAAACCGGGACACTCGGATGACCACCACAGTAGGGTAACTACCACCAACAGTGTCCATTAAGATGGTTGCTACCCTATTTACATAATTTAAAGACATGTTCATTTAAGTTAATATCACAATCATGACATTAGAAATGAAACTGCACCTCTTTTTAACGAAGAACTGAATTTGAGGCTGATTAATGTCCCTATTGAACCACCACTCAGGGTTCTTGATCCGTGCCTGGTAGTAAAAGCAAAGAGATTTCTTGGACTGTTCCAAATCAAAGTTGCAAGAACGAAGGAAGAGCACTAAAAAATCCTCTTCTTTACCATACAAAACAAACACATTTAACATTCAACTTTAAAAATAAGCGCGATAATTTTATAATTAAGGGCCTTAACTGACAACACAACTTCTTGGAGCTGAAATTTTTAAGGGGGAAGGGGGGGCTTCCTTGACAGATGAATTAAACCCAATTAGGTAATTTATCATGGTAACATTTTCTACATACCTGATCTCCCATAGAAATCAGCTTCTGTTTCTACCCACTGCTGCAACTTACCCAACAAACTTAACTGTTCTAAACTCAATTGCAGGGGGAAAGCATCAACTTCATTAAGCAAAAGTGACATTTTTTTTAAAAAGAGTAACTAAATTGTTTTAAAAAAGAAATTAAATCCAACTTTAACAATAATATTCAAAGTGATAAATAAGTTACTGGTATTACTTACTGTATTTTCATTTAACTTCTATCAGGTGTCTATATATATCCAGTTGTAAATAAACTGGCTAGGTTTTCCTGCCCTCAAACATGTTGCTCAATAACTAAAATAATGTTTTCCATTGCATCAACTGTCACTCCCACTATGCAGCTTTCTCAATGTATGATAAAAGTTTGGAAATCAAAACACAAAAATAAATGACTTTCAGTCTGCAATGCAAAACTTTTAAATGGGATCACAATCAAAGAAATAATAAAAAAAAAAAAACAAATCATGACTTCACCAACACAATACACCAAACAAACATAAGGGCATGATAGCATACTTGTTCCAGCTTTTTAAAGTTTTGTGCCATTTTCAATTTCATTAAAGTGGTACACACAATCTGCTACAATGCTTAATGACTATTTATTAAATTGTAAGATTGGTTTCAAAGATGTTGAAATTTTTATAAAAATCCTTTGCATAAATGCATATAAAAAATCCCCATTTTTATTATTCTGTTAAACATGATGTCACTAAAATGGTACAGATGTTTTAATGTGTCATTGGTTTTAAAGATGTTGAAATTTTTATATAAATCCTTTGCATATAATATGAACATATGCATATAAAAAATCCCAATTTTTATTATTGTGTTTAAAACATCTGTACAATTTTATTGACATCATGTTTATGTGTCATTGTTGTCAATGACCTACAAATTTGCGGATTTCTAATTGGGCCTAGTAAGGCCATAGGGGCAGCTAAAGATTCAAGTGAAAAGTCTAAAATCGTTCACTAAACTTTTAAAATAGCTTACTAAAATTTGTAAATTTGTAAAAATCAATTATTAAACTCTAAAATCGTTCATTAAATTCCTAAAATCGTTTACTAAAATTTGTATTCATTCACTAAACTTTCAAAATCCATTATAAAACTCGATTTTAAAATCGTTCACCAAACAATAAAAACGTTTCAATTAATTCTAAAATCGTTCACTAAACGCCAAAATCACCCACTAAACTTTCAAAATTTTTCACCAAAATTTGTAAGCTTTTACTGTACAGTACTTTAATAATCTATTATTAAACACTAAAGTCGTTCAATAAACCCTTAAAAATAATAATTCACTGAACATTCAAAATTGTTAACTAAAGTTTGTAAACCTTAACTGAACTTTAAAAATTGATTATTAAACACTAAAAACGTTCACTAAACTTTCAAAATAATTTACTTACTCCCAAAAGCTCCCACTAAACTCTTAAAAATAATGTTTTCAAAATTCTTAACTATAAGCAAAAAATCGATTTACTAAACAATCTAACGACTAAACTCTAAAAAGCAGTTCTTAAAATCTTAAAATCCAGTAACTAAACTCTCAAAATAGAGGGAGGGGGGGGGGGGTAAAACTTTTGTGTGTTGCAGACATCAGCATCGCAGAGCCTACACTTACGATTTTCAAACGGAAAGCTGGGTGTGGCGAGTAGTCTATGTCTTTGGAAGTTGGTGCTTCCAAAATAAATGTTGAAGAAAATGAAGAGGAACAGTTTCATTTTCAAAGCAATGAATAAAACTTTTTTGTTAGCTTTCAGATTACCTTTCTCTAAGTCAATGGTTCTTTCAGTAGAATCAAAGTGAGTGTAAATATCCTGTCCAAAATTATTTGCTATTTGTTTACAAACGTTGCCTACGTAATATTAAGTCGTTATTAAGTAATATTAAGTCAGCTGTGGCAACAACTGTGTGTTATATGAAATGTTTTCCTCCGCATTTTACAATAATTATTGCTTAACTTATGTTGAGACAAGTTTATTCCCACTTTGAATTTAACAGAAAAAAGTTGTAAATAATTTTTTTTTACATTTATTAAATAAATTTTGCTCCAAATACATTTAACAAATCTGAAGACTTTGAGTGAAAATAGGAATTAAAACGCCTAATTGAATGAAAATAAACATTAATGTGAGTGAAAAGGAGAATTAATTGAGTGAAAATAATAATTTAATGTGAGTAAAAATAAGAATTTAATGTGAGTGAAAATAAGAATTTAATGTGAGTGAAAATAAGAATTTAAAGTGAGTGAAAATAATAATTAAATTTCAATTTAATTCTTAAGTTGAGTGAAAATAAGAATTAAGTTGAGTGAAACTAAGAATTAAATTGAGTGACAATAAGAAATAAATTGAGTGACAATAAGAAATAAATTGAAAGAAAATAAGAATTAAATTGAGTGAAAATATTAATTTAATGTGAGTGAAAATGAGAATTAATTGAGTGAAAATAATAATTTAATGTGAGTGAAAATAAGAATTTAATGTGAGTGAAAATAAGAATTTAATGTGAGTGAAAATAAGAATTTAATGAGAGTGAAAATAAGAATTTAATGTGAGTGAAAATAAGAATTTAATGAGAGTGAAAATAAGAATTAAATTTCAATTTAATTCTTAAGTTGAGTGAAAATAAGAATTAAATTGAGTGAAACTAAGAATTAAATTGAGTGACAATAAGAAATAAATTGAGAGAAAATAAGAATTTAATTGAGTGAAAATAAAAATTTAATTGAGTGAAAATAAGAATTTAACATTAGTGAAAATAAAAATTTAAAAATTAAAAAAAAATTAGCTTTAATTACAATATGAAACAATGAACAAATAATACATATATTTATGGAGTATTGGGGGCCCAAGCACCTTGTGACACTGACTATCCTGATATTGAAACTGCTCTTATTTCTTTAGATAAATCCTCTCTACCAACGACTAAATGTAAGTAATTATCAATTATCTATCAATATAACATACAGTACATTACTATATCTATGATTTAGTCAGTACCATATGTATGAGACAAGCCTGGCCCAGTCCATCAAAATTGTCTTGTGTATCAGTAGCCAATATCAGTAGCCAATAAACCAAATATACAAGTACTTGTGCTCTAATATTCAATTATAAACTTGACTTTATTTCTCTAATTAAAAAGCAAGTTCAGCTAATATTCTGAAGACAAACATATCAAATTGAATTCTAGTTTTCAATTTGTATCCTTTAAATAATGACACTTTTTAGAGTTTTTATAGATTTCCATAATATTTATTTATTTGAAATTCTTTTTTTTACAACTTTAATATCTATTTGGATTGGAAACCATATTTGTTGTCATCCAGGAAGTAGTCTCTTATAGCCAGCAGTTCATTAACAGATGCATCTAAAAATATATCGCACTAAAAAATTTAATTTTGGTGTTGTTGTTTTTTTAAGATAACTTATAGTAACCCTCATGGACTTTTATGGGTCCAGCACAACCTCCAAACTCAAGGAAACTCCGTAACTCTAAGGAAACGAATTGACCAATGTCGCTCCAACTTTTGCAGCCTTGGGCCTAAATTTCAGATATTATATTTTACTTTTAAAGAAAATTGAAATTGTGAATTATTCCACCAAAAAAAACAACCTTATTCTTTATCACTTTTGGCAAAAATGAGCGAAATAGGTGTAGCACTGATGAAGTAATGGCAGGACCATTCACCAACACTACTTTCACTTTAATGGGCATGCAAAGCTTTTACGAAAGTTACATCAATAATTTTCACTTGCAAAGTTAAAAAGATAAAAAAAAAATAAACTGCACTAATAATTACCAGACAGGAATTAAACATATCCTTGACAAAAGGAGGCCATAGAAGCTTCCATAGCAACCACCAGGGACAGTTGCTATAGTCATAGATGAAGATGCTTCCATTGAGCTGGCAATTTGGCTTTCTAACCAATACGTCCATGCCATATGCAACATACATCATTGCAGGATTTAACAATGAAGAGTCTGACCCAAAACTAAAATAAATTGAAATCATTACAGAATAAAGGCACCAATGATAATATTAATGTTTAAGAACCGAGACATGTGGACAACCACCACAGAAGGGTAACTACTATCAACAGTGTCCATTAACGTGGTCGCTACCCTATTTACATAATTTTAAGACGTGTTAATTTTACTTAGTATCACAATTATGCCAGTCTGCATTTGTAATGACATTAGAAATAAAACTCCAGCTATATATTCCAACACACCCACACCTCTCTTTAATGAAGAACTGAACTTGAGGCTGATTAATGTCCCTGTTAGCCCACCACTCATTGTTCTTGATCCGTGCTTGGTAGTAAAAACAAAGAGATTTCTTAGACTGTTCTAAATCAAAGTTGCAAGAACGAAGGAAGAGCACTAAAAAATCCTTTTCTTCACCATACAAAAAAAAAAACACATTCAAAATGCAACTTCAAAAATAAACACGATAATTTCATAGTTAAGTTCCTCAACTTAACTATTTCATACTTAAGCTCCTCAACTAATAGCCTAACTTTTTGGAGCTGGCATTTTTAATGGGGCCTTCTTTGGCAAATTAATTACACCCAATAAAAAGGTATATTATGCCAAGAATTATTGACTTTTATAACATACTTTGTGAATAATAAAATTGATTACATGATGAAATTTTCTACATACCTGATCTCCCATAGAAGTCAGCATCGGTTTCTACCCACTGCTGCAACTTACCCAACAAACTTAACTGCTCTAAACTCAATTGCAGAGGGGAAGCATCAACTTCACTAGGCAAAAGTGACATTCTTTTAAACTAAATAACTAAATTTTTTTTAAAAAAAAAAAAAAAGATTCAACTTTAAAAATAATTTTAAAAGTGATAAATGAGGAAATAAATTAATGGCAATGCAGTTACTGGTATTACTTACTGTAATTTCAGTTAATTTCCCTCAGGTTTTTTTTTATATTTATTCAACTGTAAATAAACAGGTCAGGTTTTATTGCCCCCAAACACATTGCTTCATATAATTAAAATAAGGTCTTTCATTGCAACAACTATTACTCCCACAATGCAGTTTTCTCAATGTATGATGAAAGTTAGAAATCGAAACACACACAAAAAAAAATTTCAGTTTGCAATGCAAACATTTAACACTGTTGCTTGGGCACTATCTGAGATACACAAAAATTGCTTTTTTGAATAACTAAGAAGTGCCCTAAGGTTACTTTAAGGGTGTCTTAAGGTTGCCTATTTGTTACCTGTATTGACACAAATTGACAAGGTCTACTAAGAAATGCTAAATGACACTGAAACTTCACAAAATATCTGCAACTGTCAGACATTTGCTGACATGTCATTGCTTAATTTGTATACCCACTCGTGTTTCTTAGTTGCGTTAATTTAACACACTTGGAACAAACTTTTTGGTTTCACCATGTATCTGTGAGATGCATTTTTTTGACATTCAGGTTACTTTTCTCCAAGGTAAAAAGAGTGCAAATATTCTCTTCAGCATTATTTGCTAATGTTTTTCTCCAAATTCTACAATTATTATTGCTTAACTTGTGTTGAGACAAGTTTCTTTCCACTTTCAATTTAATAGAAAAAATGCTGAAAAAGTTTTTGTTTTCATTTACAAACTTATTTTTACTTAATTTAATTTTTATGCTTGTTCAATCTAATAATTATATTCACTCAAAATCTTCAAGTTTGTTACATGTATTTGGAACAAATTTATTATTTATAAAAAGTAAAAAAAAGAATTAAGTTGTGTGAAAATAAAAATTTAGTGGAAATAAAAATTAAAAAAAAAATAAAATTTAAATTGAGTGAAAATAAGAAATTTAATGTAAATGACAATAAAAATTTAAAGTGTTTATTTCATAAAAGTTTAATTAAAGTAAAATAGATTTTTATAATATATATTTATTGCATAATACAATTTTGTTCATTTTCTTTTGCAACTTTTATTATCTAAATTAACATTGGAAGCCATATTTGTTGTCATCTATAAAGTAATCCCTCATAGCCATCAACTCATTAGCTGATGCATCTACAAAAATTGAATTTGTTAAGTATTTAAAAATTTAATTTTTAAAATAATTATTCATAAAGTGACCATCATGGACTTGTACAGGTCTAGCACAGCCTCCATACTCATCCGGAAGTGCCTCTAAAGGAACAAATTGACCAATATCACTCCAACTTCTACAGCACTGGACCTAAATCTCACATGTTCTTAAAAAAATGTGAAAAGTATTTCATTAAAAAAAAATAACCGTATTTCTGTACATTTCTGGTAAATGCGAGCGAACTATATTAAGCAATGTAGAAGTAATAGCTGGAACATTGACCCAAATCACATAATTCACTTTAATGGGCAAGCAAAGCTTTTTAAAAAAGGTACATCAATTTCAATCTCAGAGTGAAATCAATAAAAATATGAGTAGGCAAAGAGAGGAAATAATAAATACACAACTTACCAGAAAAGAATTGATGCCATTCTTTACAAAGGAAGGCCAAAAAAGTTTTCTTACCAACCACCAGTAAAAATTGTCAAAATCAATGATGAAAATACAGCCATTTAGTTGGCAATTGGTCCTCCTAGCTAACATGTCCATAATGCATGTAGCGTTCATCCCTGCATATGGAAACTTTGAAGAGTCAGGCCCAAAACTAAGAAAATTCATATCATTATAAAAACAACTAAATTATAGTCACTTATGTTTAAAAACCGTGATAAGCGGGTAACAACCACAGTAGGACAATGACCATTTGCAGTGTCTATTAACACTGTTCCTAACCTATTTACATATTTTAAAAACAAGACACTTTAAATGAAACTTGTGATATCAAGAATTAAACATGTTAGCCCACATCATGTCTAATAAATATGAAAATTAATGCACTCTATGTATACACACTTCTCTTTAATAAAAAACTGAAGTTGAGGCTGATTCAGGTCCCTGTTGGCCCACCACTCAGGGCTTTTAATCCTTACTTGGTAGTACAAACAAAGAGTTTTTTTAGACAGTTCCAAATCAAAGTTGCAAGAACAAAGGAATAGCACTAAAAAATCCTCTTCTTCATCATACAAAACAAACGCATTTAAAATTCAATTTTAAAAATAAATGCTATGATTTCGTAGTTAAGAGCTTCAACTAATAACAACTTTTTAAGGCTAGCATTTTTAAAAGGAGGCTTCCTTGACAGAGAAATTGAACCCAATAAGGAGGTATATTATGCCAAAAATTATTGACTTTTATAACTAACTATGTGAATCATAAAATAAATTACATTGTGACATTTTCTACATACCTGATCTCCCATAGAAGTCAGCTTCTGTTTCTACCCACTGCTGCAACTTACCTAACAAACTCAACTGCTCTGAACTCAATTGCAGGGGGGATGCAGCAACTTCACTAAGCAAAAGTGACATTATTTTAAATCAAGTAACTAAATTTTTAAAAAATAAAAATTAGATCTAACTTTAAAAAATAATGTTAAAAGAGAAATGCACTTGCTGGTATTACTTACTGTATTTTCATTGAACTTTAATCAGGTTTTCCTATATTTATCTAGCTGTAAATAACACGACCAGGTTTTTCTGCCTTCAACTACGTTGCTTAATTATACTAAATTAATGTCTTTCATTGCAACAACTGTCACTCTCACTATGCAGCTTTGTCATTATATGATAAAAATTAAAAATCGAAACACACACAAAAAAAAAAACGACTCTCAGTCTGCAATGCAAACATTTAATACACAAAAATTAATACACAAAAATTGCCTTTTTGAATAAATAAGAAGTGCTTTAAGTTCTAAAATTTGTACTTTCTTTTACCCTCCTAACTTATGGTCATTTTTACTTATAGTCAGTTTGGCAGTAATTGCATCAATAATAGTATTTTAATTAAACCAATAACATGCGACCATTCCTGTAAGTTTTTTGAAACTTTAAAACTCTCAACTTTTTAAGCTTTAAGTTAATAGTTATAATCTTAATTACAAATATAATTGGTAAATTATAGTTTTTTTTTTACTTAAATATGTAGTTATTAAACGACAAAATTAAAGATCCAAAAATTATTTTTATAGAAAATTAAAATCTTGTATCTGACAGAAACAATGCGACTAAATTTGTCTGAAAATGGGTGCAAGCATTGGAGTGTTAAATGACATCACATTTAAAGAATTAAGAAAAACAAATTATGACCTCACCCAATACCCAATACATCAAACAAACATATTGGCATTATAACATACTTGTTCAGGCTGTTAAAAGTTTTGTGTCATTTTCAATCTGCTATAATGTTTAATAACTTTTTATTAAAATGTAAGATTAGTTTCAAAAATGTTGAAATTTTTATGTATAAATCTTTTGCATATATGATATATCTTTTGAGTAAATGTAGTAATACAATCGCAAGGTCTTTTTAGACTATTTCAAATTAAAAGTTTTAAGAATAAAGAAACAGAAGTAAACAAATCTCCATTTTTATTATTGTGTTACACATGACATCACTAAAATGGTACAGATGTTTTAATGTGTTGTTGTTGTCAATGACCTACAAGTTCGTAGGGTTTTTCCAACCAAACATAAAACTTGTTTATTGCATACTACAATCCCATTAATTTTCTTTTACAACTTCTATTATCCTAATTAAGATTGGAAACCATATTTGTTGTCGTCTATAAAGTAATCACTCATAGCCAACAGCTCATTAGCATATTAATATTTTAGAGGGAAATTTCCAGTTTATTTAAATATCAGTAGCAAACAAACAACCTAATATACAGGTACTTGTGCTCTAATATTTAATTATAAACTTGATTGTATTCCTCTATTGCTGCTCAAGCAATAATTTAAGAGAAAATTTAATTATTACCCTGGAGACAAACATATTAAATTGAACTCTAGTTTTCACTTTGAATCCTTTAAATAATGACACATTTTAGAGTTTTTATAGATTTCCATAATAATTATTTATTTGAAATTCTTTTTACAACTTTAATATTTATTTGGATTGGAAACCATATTTGTTGTCATCTATGAAGTAATCTCTCATAGCCAACAGTTCATTAACTGATGCATCTAAAAATATATCGCACTAAAACATTTAATTTCAGTGTTTTTTTTTTAAGATAACTTTTATAGTTACCCTCATGGACTTTTATGGGTCCGGCACAACCTCCAAACTCATCTGGAAGTAACTCTAAGGAAACGAATTGACCAATGTCACTCCAACTTTTGCAGCAATGAACCTAAATTTAAGATATTAAATTTTACTTTTAAAGAAAATTAAAATTGTAGATTAATCCAGCAAAAAAAAAAAAAAAAACAAAAAAAACAACCTTATTCTTTAACATTTTTGGCAAAAGTGAGCGAAATATATTTAGCACTGATGAAGTTATAGCAGGACCATTCACTAACACTGCACCTTTCACTTTAATGGGCATGCAAAGCTTTTACGAAAGTTACATCAATAATGTTCACTTGCAAAGTTAGAAAGATGAAAAAAAAAAATAAACTGCACTAATAATTACCAGACAGGAATTAAACATATCCCTGACAAAAGGAGGCCATAGGAGCTTCCATAGCAACCACCAGGGACAGTTGTTATAGTCATAGATGAAGATGCCTCCATTAAGCTGGCAATTTGGCTTTCGAACCAATACGTCCATGCCATATGCAACATACATCATTGCAGGATTTAACAATGAAGAGTCTGACCCAAAACTAAAAT
>JAQGAZ010002992.1:0-13933 GCA_034692225.1 Polydesmus complanatus
AACAGTAGAATATGAATTTAAAAACACTACTTTGAAATGCGATAATTGCGATAATGTTTGGTTACACAGTAAATTTAGATTTCCAAATAATAACAATGAGCAGCTCGAAAAAGCTAGACAATCTATTAAAAATTTAAATAACTTAACCTGCACATTTGGAACTAATACCACCCAGCACATTCTACAAGAGTTACCTTTAAGCGGTAGAAGCGTAGATGGCAATAACACTCTCCAGAAGAACATAATATTATGCCTTCCAACAAGCCTACCCAAATCCTCCACTACTTCATCTCATACACCAGGGACTATTGAATACGACGATACACGTCCTTCTATGAAAAATACAACTTACGAAATCAATAATGGGACTTTGACATCTGTGCGGGCAGAAAGCGACAAACTTTCTCTTAATAACTTAAATATACAACGAATTCTGCCAAACGCATTTATGAATTCCACGCACGTTCAAATGGTAAACTTAGCCAATAATAATTTAACGACTCTTCCAGCCAATCTTTTTGACCCTTTAACCAAACTACAGATCCTAAATTTGTCTAGCAATTTACTTCAATCTTTACCCAACGACCTGTTTAAAAACTTGAAAGAGTTGGAGAAATTGCAATTGGAGAGAAACGCCCTGGTCGAGTTTGAACTGGCGCAATTCGATGAATTGAAACGTTTGAAAAAAATCTATTTGAACCACAATAGCTTGTCCTGCAATTGCTCCTTTGCTGCGAAGATCCACGACTACACCAAACGAAAAATTTTAACATCGAACCTATCGTGCTATAATAAAAACGGAACCCAACTGAAATTCACTCAGGTGCAGCCGTGTACGCAGGAAGTTGAAGTGAAAGAGGGTGGAAATTGGGTATACATCTTCGTAGCTTGCGTCGCAGTCGCCGTTCTACTCGCGCTCATGTGTTGCTGGTGGAGACGATACAACCGGCGGAGATCAATTTTTAAATAATTTTAATTCAAAACTATGGTCATTGTAGTGTTTAGCGATATTATTGCTGTGAGTTTTCATGGAAAAATGAGCTCTGAAAATGTTATTTGTAAGAGGGAAAAAATTAAATTCATTAAAGACCATTTTCCTCATTCAAAATACAAAACTTTTATAACCATGATTTTATTAAATTTGTGATATTGAATTTTTTTCGTGTATATTAATAAATGTTAATGATTGTTATTATTCCATATTCAAGAATATGAAAGGTGTAAAAAAAATGTTTTAAAAAAACAAACAATGCAAATGTCGGCAGAAACTAAGTTGAAATTTTATGTAGGCCTATGTACAGTATGTAATAACCACGTTAATTGTTTAAAATATTAGTTTATTGAAATTTTAAAAATTAAAAGAGGTTTTAGAATTTTTTTTTTTTTTTTTTTTGGATTTATTTTTACGTTGAGAAAAAATGAAAATTACAAAAAAAAAAAAAAATAATTAAGCAAATAATTTTATTCCCTCAAAACTGAAATTTGATAATATTTTAAAACAAAAGATAAAAATAAATAAAGCAAAATATAAAGCTTTAGTTTCTTTTTTCTCATTTTCTCACTTGATTAAACTATAAATAATTACTGAATAACAACTCCCGTAATTTGAATCAAATTAAACAGAACATGAGCTAGTTTCCGCAATAATTTTCGATTTTTGGAAGCAGACTAAAGTTGCCAAACAAGACATTATAATTTATAAAATAAGCTGTTTATTAGCGATAAGATTGCGAATTTCAGAAAAATTTCTTACTGTAGTAAACATACAGGATTAACTTCAATTTACTCCCATTTAACCGACCTCATGCATCTTAACCGGAAAAAAGCATTATTCGATAGCAAGCTGCTTATCAGTGATAAGAACTCCGAAAATTTACTTAATTAATAGTAATTATTATTGACAACGTTCCATTTAAAACCCCCTCTTTTTTTTTTGTTTTGACAAAAAGTAGCGCCAATGAAAAAAAAATTCAAAAAAAAAAATTTGAAAATTTGAAAAAAATTTTTATTTTTGAAATTTTTTTTTTTTTTTAATCTTTAAAAATGTTATTTTATTTTTTACACGCGCTTTAAACTTCAATAAAGCTGGACTATCCAGTTCAGACTTTTTAATAAAACCAAAAATAATGAATTAATAAAAGAGATCGAGAGAGAGAAAATCGCGTTTATTTCAGTTTCATATTTTCTTCACGTGTACTTGAGTAATATTAAAATACTGTACAGTACATGTAGCCTACTGTATTTTGGCGTTTGGTCACATTTTGAAGTTCATTTATTTTATGTTATTCATTTTAAAAAAAAACAACAACATTGCATTACGTTGCTCGAGACGTGTTTGCGCTTCAATTTTAACCCCCTGTTTGGCGTTGTAAACCCCCTCTATTACCAGATATCGTAAATTAAATGTTATAACACGACGTTATCAAAGAGTTTGGCCTTGTCATTCTAGCCTGCTGCTGCTTCGTCAACATTAATTGCTATTATGACGATTCATCTCGCAAAATTGATCCACTTAAAGAAGGAATTAATTTTACTACTGTTTAACAACGCCATAAGGATTTCCTTTAACTTTAAGCAATAATTGCTTAAGGAAGATAAGAAATAAACGTAATATTATTCTTAAAATATTTCTTATCTACGAGGAACAACTACTGGTACTGGTAAGTAAACCATGACATTTAATTCGAAATATGAAACATTTTTGTGAAAAATGCAAATTATTATTATTTTTATTAGTAAATAATTAAGTTGGCCAACGTTGAATTTAAAATAAAAATACAATACCGGTAGTAAATTAAAAAAAAAAAAAACTTACAAATTCGAGTTTATTTTCTCCCACATTTATTTAAGTTATTTTGCTTTAACTGCATTTTTTTTTTTTTTCTTCAAATAATTTACGCTAGCATGCGCAGAAAATCGTTAAAATTCAAGTTTTGTTGTTCTCATTTTGCCTTTATTTAATTAAATGTATTAAATAAAACAACAATTTCCGCAATTTGAATAAAAATTAAACGGAACTGTATCCGCAACATGTAATTCAAATCATTGGAAGCGCAAATCGAAGTTGCCCAAACAGGATATTCGATAGCAAGCTGTTTATTATAGATAAGAATAATTCGGAAAAGTTACTTCAATTAATAATAATTATTGACAAAAAGCATAGCTACATATCAGTTTGGCGTTCATTTGTTAATTTAATGCTATTTTTTTTTTATTACAATATTATTATTTTAAAAAAAAATTGTATTACGTAAAAAAAAAAGATTTATTTTGTTATTCTAGCCTGACTTTGGCATATAACGTCGGCATAAGGATTTCCCTTAACTTTAAGCAATTGCTTACGAAATGACAATGAACAAGAAAATAACGTACGTAAATGTTGTTCCTAAAATGTTCCTCATTTAAGAGGAACAAATACCGGTTTGCATATCATAATAGCACTTAATTCAAACTTCTAAAATTATTTTATGAAAAATACAAAGTACCGTACTGTAAATTTAATTTTATTAATTTTGAAAATGAAAAATTAAAGTTGGCCTAATAGAAATTTTTTTCAAAAAAAAAAAATAATAATAATACAATTGTAAATTAAAAGATATAAAACTTACAAATTCTAGTTTAGGTTATCAATATGACAAATTTATTTTCTCACACATTTATCTAAGTAATTCTGTTTTAATTGTATTGAAAACTAAAAGCTAATCGAGTAAAATTATTCCCCAAAACGGGTCATTGTTAAAATCATTTTTTGTTTTGTTTTGTTTTTCTAATAATTTACCCCCGCAACCGCAGAAAATCGTTAGAATTCAAGTTTTGCTGTTCTCATTTTGCCTTAATTTGATTAAAAAATTTTAAATACAACAACAACGTCCGCAATTTGAATAAAAATTAAACGGAACTGTATCCGCCATTTCAAATCATTGGAATCGCAAATCGAAGTTGCCCAAACAGGATATTCACAGGATAGCAAGCTGTTCCTTATTGATAAGAATTCCGAAAAATTACTTATTTAATAATAATTATTGACAAAAAACGTCCTTACATTTAAACCCCTTCTAACCTTCATTTTTTTATTTAATTCGACTTTCCAGTTAAAATAAAAACCGCTTTCAGCGTTACACGATCTGTCTAGATAAAATAATTATTTAGAAAAGAACTGTTTCTGTGAATATACTTAAAAATAGCACATCAATAATATTATATTTCTTAATTCGGTCGTCATAACCGGTCGACTTCCTTATAAAAGATTAACCTCCGGTCCTGACTGAAAGATATATAATTACCAGTATTACTCGATTATCGTCGGTACTAATACTTATTGAAAGCGTGTCACTATGTCTTTGTAAAGTTGTGGTGCGCGTCACATTTCGATTCCGAAATGGCATCTTCACGTCTAAGTAATATCATTTTAATAACGTGGATAATTTATTCGCAATTGCTCGATTGCTGCAGTGCCGCTATAGAAAGTGACGCGATCTTAACATCCGAAACTAAGAAGGTGTACGACAGCACCGGACTCGGTGCAGCTTTAAGCGGAGACCGCTGCGGCGGCGGTCGCTATGACTCTGCCGCCAACTACTCCATCTTGTGGTTCAACGGCGCGATAAGTCTGGTCAACTTCAACTTACACGAGAAGACGATAAACGTAATTATGGAAAACTCGCTCATCACTGTCCCATCGTCTGCCGCGTGTATCGCTAGCTCCGCCGCCGGAGCACACTTCCAAGTTCGACAAACATGGGAGGCGATGTACTCGTGGGATGTTTGCCAATTATCGAACTTACTTTCTCTTAGTTTCACCCGCAACAATCTGACGAGCTTAAACGAAATTAAATTAGTTTTGAAACAAAGTAAGCTAACTACCTGCCACTTGCAACTAAAAATTTTGGACTTATCTTTCAATAGTTTTCAGAATATTGATCAATCATTTAGTAACCTGCCAAATTTAATCGTTTTAAATCTAGCCTCAAATAATCTCACTTCAATAACTCCCCAGGCCTTTAACGATTTGAAGAATCTGTCCTTGATTAATTTACTCAATAACAGTTTGATAAATTTACCCAACAATATATTCCAAAATAACAAAAATGTAGAAATACTAGAGCTGTCCCATAACAAATTCACCGGTGATGTGTGGAATTCATTAGCGCCGCTGAGTAAATTGCGCTGCCTCAATTTAGAAAACAATTCAATCGATATCATCAACGGCGACATTAATTATCTAAGCAATCTTGAATATCTAAATATTATGTCGAATAAGTTGACAACGTTGGACACTATTTTATCCTTACCCAAACTGAAATGGTTATTTTTAAATTTTAATACTATAAAAACTATAAGCGAAACTGCTTTAAGCAAACTGAAAGAATTAAAACTGTTGGGTTTATCTAACAACAACATAGTTCGTTTGGGCAACGAGGTATTTAAGGGAAATCCGCGACTGGAATATTTAAATTTGAACACAAATTCAATGAGCCAAGTTCCTAATATAAACTATTTAAAACAGTTAGTAGAGCTTTTATTGAAAGATAACTTAATTACCTCCTTAAGCGCGTCCGCGTTTCTTAATGTACCTATGCTCAGCGATTTAGAATTGTCGCTTAACTATATCAAACAAATTGACGCCGGCACATTTGATGCCACTAACGTATTATCTCTAAAATTAACCGACAATAATATAGCAGATTTAAACAATGTTTTTGAGAGAACAAAAATTGAAACGTTAGACTTAAGCGGCAACAATGCTTTAACCAATTTATCCTTCTCCCAATTCCCGCAGTCTTTAAAAAAGTTAACCATTAAATTTAGTAGCATAAAATATTTAGATATTGACGATTGCGTTAAACATTTAAGAAACAGAACGTGGTCCTTGACAGAACTCAGATTAAGCCACATTAGGATACCAAAATTTGAAAACATATGCATTCCGCCTTCAGTCACAAAACTGGATCTATCCGACAATTTCTTTGAAACTTTTTCTTTCCATCCTGAATACCAAGCCTTATTCCATAACGACGCCGTCAATTTAACTCAAGTTCTTTTGACGAATAATAAATTTTCCGCAATTATTTATAAGAATATTCTCACCAGTCCCACCAAAACCATTAACTATGTATTTAAACAAAATCTATTGCGATGCGAAAATTGCGATAACGCTTGGTTGCAGGATACATTTTATTGCGCAGAAAAGACGCATTTACAAAGGGCGAGAAAATCCATTAACAATTTAAACGACTTAACGTGCACACCTGACGCAGACACCAAACCCAAAATTCTACAATTTTTACTCTTGACCGATACTTGCTCGCGTAGTGACGTGCGAAATAAAGTATGCGAGGCGCAATGCGAGGCCGGCTGCACGTGCAATCGCGTCAATGGAAAGTTCCAAGTTCAATGCACCAACATCAAAACGATTCCTAAAAACATCGGAAACGCAACGGTGGTACGCCTCGACGGAAATAATTTCTCCTCCATCAACGCCAGCGATTTCGCCTCATACGCCAACGTAACACAATTGTACTTGAATAATTCCAACATTTACGAAATATCGCCAAAGGCGCTAGATAATCTAAAACACTTACAAATATTAAATCTGGCGTGTAA
This sequence comes from Polydesmus complanatus, assembly GCA_034692225.1. NCBI lineage: Eukaryota > Metazoa > Arthropoda > Diplopoda > Polydesmida > Polydesmidae > Polydesmus > Polydesmus complanatus. The sequence goes on from JAQGAZ010002992.1 coordinate 6,604, forward strand.
CAATCTAGACACCTTACCACCGGAATCTTTGAACCAACTGATCCAATTGACTCGCCTCGATCTATCCAACAACTCTTTAACATATTTGCCCCACCAAGTGTTCGCGCTATTAAAAAACCTGCTCTATCTTAATTTACGATACAATCAACTGGTAGAGCTTCAGCTAGCTCAATTGAAAGAGTTGCAACACTTGAAAAACGTGTATTTAGAGGGCAATAATTTGACTTGCAATTGCAGCTTCGCTAAACAAGTTATCGAATTCCAGCAAAGGCAAACCGTAACTGCGGAGTTAACGTGTTTCACCACAAATGGAAGTCGAGTTACGTTCAGCGATCAATCCCATTGTATGTCTGACTTGGAATACGTGTCCCAGTGGCCGAAGATTTTCGGGCCCTTATGCGGATTAATCCTCGTAGTAATTATAGTAGTGATTTATTGGTACGAAATTCAAGTGTTAATCTACTGGCACTGGAGATTTCGTTTCTGCAACAAAAGCGATTCAATAGAGTCAAAAGACAAAATCTATGACGGGTTTTTAATTTATTGCGACAGAGATATCAACTTTATGGTGGAAAAAATAGTTCCGGGACTGGAACAGATTTCGCAGCCCTACAGTTTGTGCATCAAAGACAGAGACTTTCCGGGTGGAGAGTACCTCAACGATTGCATAATGGCAGGAGTGGCGCAAAGTTCTCGAACCATTGTTCTGCTGTCTGAAAACTTCGTCAAGAGTGGCTGGTGCTGTTTCGGTTTTAAAACCGCGCATGTACAGATGTTCAGCGACAAATGCCCGCGAGTCATCGTCATAGTTGTGGGTAAAATACCTAAGAACGCGGAACCAGAGATGAAACTATATTTGAAGACAAATACTTATCTGCATTGGGGAGAAAAAATGTTTTGGAAAAAATTGTACTTCGCCATGCCTGAACATCGAGTGAGCACGTCTTCGCCGGAACTTCTTCCCATGATTCAACTCGAGAGACACCGAATGGCAATAGCGCAGGAGGAGGGGGAGGTTGATTTCCAGTAGTAGAAAGATTCCGTCCAATTCAACAGTAATTAAACAAATTACGAGCTAATGACAATGGTGAACGTTTGTGTAAAACCTCTCACTCGTATTTATAACTTGTATTTAATTTTTGATAAACGACGGTTACGACATACTGTAGTTAAATGTAAATTCTTCTTATTGTCGCAAATATTGAATTCATTTGCATGATCAGTAAATTTGTGTGGCTGTTGTGATAAAATGTTTTATTAGTTATAACCAATATTTCTCAGTTAATACCGAAGTCTTAGTTTGCAAACCACGTACACTTGCAAAAATACATTTTTTTTACAGTAATTCGAAAAAACATTCTTGTAAGAATTTCAATGACTTTGCTCTATTTAAGTAGTTTTCAAAATGCGCTAATTGATTTTATTTTCGTTGCCATAAACGTATTGTGTATTATAGAAATAAATTGCAAACATAAAGCAGTATTTTTACTGAAACTTCGCATTTCTATTGTACATTTCTATAATTTGCTTTTCCTATTGTAAATAACTTTTAAATAAATTTATGCGTAAAAATAATTTTGCATTACAGTCAATCTAATTATACTTCCCATAATTATTCAAAATTAAAAAAAAAAAATGGGAATCAAAGGTTTCCTGATATTATTACCTGATATTACCTGATATTATTACAGTGTAGCCTGCGCCTCAATTAATAGTATCGTAGTCTACTACACGTAAAAAAAAATATATAAAAAAAAAATAAACATGTAATTAAGTTGAAAAACTTGAAAACAAAAAATAATTTACACCATGATTAAAACAAAACACCGTACAAGAATTTAGCTTGCATTTACTCATATTGTTATAGTTTGCAATAAAACAAACCAATCTGAAAATATTTTCTAACACCCCAAATGTTGCCAAACCCTCCCAAATCTCGTAAAAATCGCACCAAACTCTCCCTAGATTCCTAGAAGAATCTCAAACGCCTGACTTGTTCAACCAACCATAGCCCCCTTTTGAACCAACCATAAACGTTCCATACAACCCAATTAAGTCCATAGATCAAATTTGAAATTGATATTAAAACCATCGGTGATTAGCGCTTCGACTTACTGAGATGAAACTTACTCACAGCGCGAGCTTAATTAAAACAAATACCTGGTACGCAGGTATACTTAAAGTTGTATACCGTTAATGGCATTATACATTTATAAACAAACAGTATGTTCAACAAATAAAAAAAAAAACAACAAACATGCAAATCGCAGTATCAATGAGATAAAAATGCCTGGCGGCTGTTGCGCCTGACCATAATAAAAATATTAAATTACTTACAGATACTCTTTATACAACTCCTCGGTCTACTTGAAGTGGTGCCAGGTGAAATACACAGCCATCATAACAGGATAACCAGAAGCACATTAAAGTACATTTATATGTAACAAAATCGTTCAACACACGCGTTTAGGTTGTTCAAGTTGATTTTTATTATGGGGATGGCTTCAAAATTTAATGTTCATCAACATTACTGTCTTAACTAATTAAAATAAATTATTAAAATGCGGTGAACCCGAAACACATTGACCGGACTGATTTGGCAACTCTTTACGCGATCATCGTTGGCACTCGACACTCGATCACACCTGTAAAAAAGAAAACAAATGCATTAGAATACAATTTAACAATTACTTTTTTAAACAGTTCGTAATTAGCTATTACAATAATTATTGAATAAATGCGAGTTGGTAGCTTCGTGCCGGGTATCGTCCGGTACCCAATTCCCACATGACAAGTGCTGCATTTACCACGAGTAGGACGTGTAAGGCATTTTTAAAAATACTCCTCAATCGTATTTAGACAATTTGTGAATGAACAAACTATGATTTAAGCATAGACTAATTACATGTGCAGTATACAAAATTTAACTTTCAATATTAATGTCAATAATTGAGCAAAATGGCGTGTCAAAACCCGCTCGATCGATCGCGCGTGGTTAAACACCCGACCGTTTATCGCATCTGATGAGCGAATGTAATTGTTTTCAGTGGACATGCATTTTTTTTTTATGTTGAATTCGGTTTATAAATTGACCAGTAAATTGATCGAAAATCCTAAGCAAAATAATAGACCCGGTTAATCAAAGACACAATACTTTTTTCAATAATACTTTGGAAACATTTGTTAAACCAAATCATTACATGTAATTAATATGTGTTTAAGAATATTTGCAGTACTAATCACATATTCAAAAACAAATACTGACCCAAGGTTCAACCATTCAGACCTTACTTAAAGGTTGACTTCCACACGGTTTTCGGGTGATAAAATGACAAAAAAAAAATAACTAAATAAATATAAAAAAATTGATTAAAAAGTTTTAAAAAATTGATAAAAAATGTTTTAAAAAAAAACTAAAAAAAAAAAAAAGTGCAAAAATCTTTTTAAAAAAATTAAAAAATTTGATAAAAAATAATTGATAAAAAAACAAAAAAAAAAAAAAAACTAAAAAAAAAATACCAAAACAAAACAAAAAAAAAATGATCGGCGATAGATTCTTATGCATTGGGAGTCATTTAGACTGCTGTTTAGGTACTTAAAATGTTTACAAAGAGATACAATTATATGGAAATGTTAGGTAGATAATATTATGTAGTAAACTGATGACCACAAAGCCGCTACTTTACGCATATGTCCATATAAGTAATTATAATTATTTTGGTGTAACAAATGTTTCCAAAATATTATTGAAAAAAGTATTGTCTTTGGTTAACCAGGTCTATTATTTTGCTTAGGACTTTCAATCAATTTACAAATTGAATTCAACATTTAAAAAAATGCATGTCCACTGAAAACAATTTCATCCGCTCATCAGATGCCATCAACTTAATGATTTAGATTTAAATTTTACATTTATTTATTTAAACATTTGAGAGTCTACCAATATACTGTAAATTGCTTATTCAGAAACCTCCTTCATGTAGCTAAAAAATAATTAATGACTTCATTTAACATACTGAATTAATTGTAAAACTACCCCGAGTACAAAGAATAAAGTTTAAGCTCATCAAAGTCACTTTATTTTTAATAAGTCCGCGTCGCTCCATCTTCTCAATGACGTCAAACACTCGGATATCCGGGACAGTAAATGTGCGCTTACCTACGCCAGGATGTTTCGTCGTCTGCACATTTTAATCAAACCCAAAATGTGTAATTAAATTTTTATTCCATAGTTACATACGTTTAAAATTTCAAAGCCCATCGTTCAAGCTTTCTTTTCCCATATTCCGCTACTCATTACTCGCATTATTTATCTATCCAGCGTGTATTTTCTTACATGTAGAAACTATCGCAAAAATGTTCAAATGTTTTGCCTTTTCTTTTCTAATTTTTTTTTTTTTTTTGGATAAACCGAAACTCAAATTATAATTAATGCCCTTGGTAATACCTGTAACTAATATACTTTTAATATTTGATTTAAATACTTCTAAACTCATCCAAATGCGAAAAAAAATCCAGAAATCAGTAACTGCATTGCAAATCCAAGATGGATGCCATTTTCAACTTTTTCAAGAACTTTTTGTGGGTGTGTACTAGTGAGGCAAAAGTTAACGATAAGAGCTGTGATTGGCTCGCGCTATTTCTTGAAAATAGCGTGGACTTTTTAGCTTAAAATTTTTAAGCCCTTTATAAAGCGGATATCACGTCGCGAATTTAAGCTAACGAGAGAATTTTAACGAAAAGATGAGCTGCGCAAACCGACAATTTTAATAAAAAAAAAAAAAAAACCAATATTATAAACTTACGAAATCTAGATAATAGAAAAAAGCTATCAAAAATTTGCCTATTAATGTTAATTTACTTCAGGAACAAGGATCACTCGTCTTATTACAAATTTCCAATAAAAATAAATAAAATGTGGATTTCAAAATAATAATAAAAATAAGTGAAATTTTCTTGGATTAAATTGCGTTTGAAGATAACAACCAGACGGGTTCTTCTAATATAATATAATTTTTGTTTTTCATTTCGATAAATATTAAATGGAATACAATGGTTGCCACAAATAATTTCATTTTTTTTTTGTTTTTATCAATAGGTATAATCTGATTACAGTATAATTAAATTTTTTTTTTCTTCATCAAAATATCATTAATCATATTTTTTTCTTTCCTTTTTACATTTAGAATAATAATAATATATCTTTGTAGGAATTTTTTTTTTTTTCTTCTTCTATTTTCTTATAATATTCTTGCAATGTTTTTATAACTCATTTTTTTATATACACCGTGAAGCAAAAGAAACGAGAACCGGCAAAAAAGTCACAACTTTATAAAAAATGCTTTGATTTAAATTAAATTTGACACTTACATGGAGCAATAGAGTAGCAACAAAGATAAATTATCAAATATGTTCAAAGTGTCTTCCGGCAGAATTTACACAAGCCCGAAGTCTAACACGCCATTTTTTGATTGCCCAGTCGAATTTACTCGTACGCTGGTCGAGATCAATCCAAGTTTTCTAAATTCAAAGCTTCAAGTCATCGAGAATTCATTTTATTGAGCCCAGAGTTAAGATCGATAGAAAATATTAAAGGGACGAACTTTTAACCAAAAAATACTTTCGATAACTTGAAGCTTTGAATTAAAAAAACTTGGATTGATCTTGATCAGGGTATGAGTAAAATAGACTGGGCAATCAAAAAATAGCGTGTTAGACTTCGGGCTTGTGTAAATTCCTCCGGAGAACACTTTGAGCATATTCGATAATTTTTATTTGTTCCTACATTATTGCTCTATGTAAGTGCCAAATTTAATTTAAATCGAAGCATTTTTCACAAAGTTGTGCTTTTTTTTGCCGGTTCTCGATTTTTTTTGCCTCACTGTGTATAATATACGAGTATATAGATTACTGGAACGGCGCTGTTGGTCAACGCAAAGCCTTCTACAGTATTTAAAGAAAATAGAACACATACAAATAAATTTTGCCCTCTGAAAACACAGTAAGACCCAGCAGGTCCCAGTAACAAGTTTTCGAATGTAAACTACGACTGTATTTCTATCGTATATCGCCCTATAATAATTATTGCATTAAATTACAATAATGATCAAAAAAAAAAACCTACAGTCAGCGCCGCGGTCTTCAATGCAAATACGTATAACCCTACCGTATTTTATATGCGCAGATTTTTTTTAAAAAATTAAAAAAAAAAAACACACACAAAATTATAATGTAATTATTAAAATTTGAGCGACTGTAAAAAATAAATTTAAGTCATCCGGGAAAAGGTTTTTATTTGTGGCTATTCAAAATCCGCTCAATCAAGAATACTTTCCGGTTTTTCCAGAAATTAAACGTTTCTTAAAAACCAAGCGCAACGTTTAAAAATATGATAACAATATCAAAATGTTTAATCTTATTAAATATCAAGAAACCTTTTGCTGTAACTTATAAGATATGAATTCATAATACCAATCTGTTTATTAGCAGCCTTTACGACAATAACAGAAAAACCCCCGGAGGATATGTTACGTATTAGAAGCAGATAAATTACAGAGATTGTGGTTTAGCTTTACAACTCGTTCTTTTGCTTAATTCTAATGCCTAACCCGTTTGAGTGTGGACTTTGGAACTTTTTTTTGCACAGATGTCAATGAAGTAAAAAGTTCGAAAGTCCACTCTCGAAAGTCATAAGCATTAGAGTTAAGCATAAGAACGAGGTAAAAAGCTTAACTCCAATCTCTCAAATGTCATTCAATTTCTTTATTTTACAAATGCGTCACCATTTCTTGCCAACTGATTGCAGTCAAAAGCTTCAAAAAAAACATTTATGTTCATTTATATTCCGCTTTCGTTGCACCGACATTATTCTTTCCTCTTAGAAATAATTAAAAGTGAAAAATATATATAGGTGAACTATTTTATATTAGCTATAGAGAAAAAAAACATTTTAACCGTTAAAAATGTCTACTTTAATTTTTCGAAAATTCAGTACATTAATTTGTGCAGTTATAGTAATTTATTTCCAACTGTTGGGCGCGTTTTGTGCTCCTCTGTCAAGTGAAAATGTTTTGCGAAAGAAATGCGACTCAGTTTATGAAAGTGTTTTCCCCGGACTTTCTAAAAATCTACTCGGAAACGATTGTGTCATCTCTCCCCAATCAACCAATATTTCCATCAGATGGGTCAACAATCGGCTTAGTGAAGTGAACTTTCGCTTTCCGGATTTAAAGGTGCAAATAAATGCAATCTTTGAGAATTCTTTCTTCAATTTGTCTCAGTCTACCAAATGTGAGTCGCTCGAAATAAACCAGACCATCATTAGCCGGCT
>JAQGAZ010002993.1:0-13933 GCA_034692225.1 Polydesmus complanatus
AGCGCCACCTATAGGAATGAGGCGCACATTCTCGATGCACTTCTAATGACGTGAAGCGGTGAAAATGTCGATACAACAAAATTCAAAGGAAGGAAGAATGATGGTTCTTCGCATGGAAAATTCGCGTAAGTGAAAACAGTTCAAAGCTGAAGAAGTAAACCCATAAAAATCGCCTTTTTAATGATTTTTTTAAACTATGTATCAAGGTGCTACAGATACGAGTATCGCATTTTAATTCTGAGCGTTATAAATAATTTTTTAATATCGTCGTAAATAAAAAAACGAAGAAGTAACACCTCATAAACATAACGAAAACTGATACTGAAAAAGTCAATAAAAAACAGGAGATCCGAAAATCTTTCGAGTATCGTGGAAAACCTTGAATGTCAACAAAAATAGATTTAATATTGAAAACATTTTCACAAATTTATTTTATTGAATCCTGTATTCAATTTTTGGTTTTACGGAAAATTTTTGTGTTATTGACGTTTGTTGTATCGACATTTCCAGCGCGTAGACGCGGATGGCGTAAGTGATAAACAACCGCAAGAGTGAAAATTAATCCCTCTGTCGATCGCGTGAAGAGCCACCAGCCTTAAGTTAAACCTCAAAAAAAATTTTTGTTCATAGTTTGATGAAAGGTTTGGCAGGCAGTCATATGGTCTCGGCACCAAAAATCTACGGGGGTAAATAATGAGACGTGGAAGCCCTTTGGCATCTCTAGCTTCACTCTTACAACCAAATTAATCAAGTAGCAGTATTGTATAGTAGAATACGTGAAATTGGAAAACGTGCATAACGTTAATAATAGAGCCCGCTCGGTTCACATCCATCAACTCGTCAGCCAGTTCCAAAATATAAGCTTTGTTTCACTATATTAATCATTTTTTTTTTTTTTTTTGGATTGTTGTTGCGCGCGAATAAATTCTCGGGCAAAGGCCAGCAACTCTTTCAAATAGATTGTGCGCACGTCAACTCTTTTGGAAGTGTTTGCATAATGTTACGCCTCGTAAAAACCTATATTACAGTATTTATAATATTTTTACATATTTTATTATACTCGCCCCTTCCCCCCCCCCTCTCACTTTGGATAACGAGTGATAGCTTTATCATCTTTGCTGTCATGACACCGATCGATGGGGGAGACGTTAACTATAGTACTTAAATTCCACTTTCTTTCAAGTTTTGCCAGGCTAAAAAATAATGAAATAGCGTTAACTTGTGGCAATTGATGGGCAGTTTGAATCAATAAAGAAGAATTTTAAATTTCAAGGCTAGAACAAATTTCTTCGATTATTTTATCGATGTTTATCGTATTTCAATTGCGTTCTCTAAAGTTTCTTGTTCGACCCAGCATTTTCTCTTTTTACAGATCAGAGTTTTTTTTTTTTTTGAAATAATAAATTGTTAAGTAGAAGCCCCTGTAATGATCTGAGAATTAAGAGAAAGGAAAGCGGCTCACGTGGTCAAAATTCACTTCGATTTTACAGTTGTCTAAACTTGGAATTAATATGGGTCTTTTTGTAAATTTGAGTTTCCGAAGTTTTTGTCAGCGAGTGGAAGGAAACGGGATTAAATCTATTTTAATGGTTTTAAAATTTTCATTTTCATTTTTATCTTAGGTAATTAGACGCGAGTTAAAGGCAAGACAATAATTAATTAAAGTTATACTGTAGCAGTTTAACTAAAATTAGCTCATTATATTAATGGGGAATTATCGCGAAACTATAGCTTCAATATTCTCTCGAAACTTTTGTTAACGCTCGGTCCAGCTTCATTAACATTATTATTAATATTTTAGAGGAAAATAAAAATTATTTTCTTGCACTTTTTTTTTTAAAGGTTATTTCGATTCGTCTAGACAATCATAATAGATGCGATTATTATTTAATCGCTTATCGACTTTTATTTTTTTGTGGTTATATCTTGCAGTTTATTAATCGTGTCGTATTCCCCTGAATTACTTATTACGTAACAGATGCTACTTTTTACAATGTCAATTATATTTTATGGAAGTGGCGCGCACGGTTAATTTTTTTTGTTAATCTAGTAAAAATAATGGAGTATTTTCGACGGTGTTTTTTTTTACCTTCATTCGGTTAACCGGATGTCAAAATAAATGAACAAGAGCGAGAAAGTAATTGGCGTGAATTGGCGAACGGTAATTACAAGCCGGTATTTATGCAAATTATTCCTGTATTTACTCAATTCATTTAGCGCGTCACGATTTGCGTTAGGCTTATTATTTATGATTCATTTTTAGCGAAGGTGTATAATTTAAGACATATTTATCAATTGTGAGCTGTTGTGTGTCATTAGTTTTAGCTAATTGTCTTTCGCGAATGTTTAAAGGTATAATCTTTCTCATTTGGGGGGGATGATGAGTTAACTTCTCTCTCTCTCTCGCCAAAAACAAAATTCTCTAGTGTCTCTTCCGAGAGTGCGTATGTAATCTGTAATTTACAGTGAAATGAATGACCTCCCTCGTTTTATACGCAATTTACGTTTGGTGTGGTAGGGTAGGGTGGAGGGTGGGTTTGCTAGCAGCACGTCATTTACACGCTTTTCGTTGCAGTCATTAATTTTTACAGCTGCTTGATAAACGCGCTAATTAAAGTGATTTGAAATATATTTTTCGACGTCGAAAAGAAAAGTAGAAAAAAAAAAAAAAAAAATTAAGAGTAAGAAAAGAGAGGAGCCAAGAAAAGGCCGGGTTGAACCGTTTCACGTTCAAGTTGTTGGTGATGGATAAGTGTGTCTCGTCTGACGTAAAGCGAAGCCTTTCCTCCGCCTCAGTAATGAATGAGAAAGCAAAATTACTCGATACACCAATAGATGGGGAGGGGGAGAGATTTTCGATTTCAAACTCGTGACTTTTCTGTTTTGTTTCGCAAATTCTCTAAGGGATTTCGAGTTGGATTTTTCTTTACACAGCAAATTACCTGGGCTTTTTTTTTTTTTCTCCGTCGTATATTTCTTCTTATATCACCAACACCCACCTACACTTCTATTTTACTTTTCTCCACCCCTATACGTTTTAATCACGACTTAATGAAGAGAGGGAGAGGGAGGGAAAAAAAAATTAGGCGTCGGGAAACAAACATCGACTTTACTCGCAAATTATGCGCGAGAAAAAAAAATTTATATATTATTTTAGCGTACTCATGTTGCGTTATTAATTGCCTTATAACTGATGGAAATGCAAGCTTTAAATGTAAATTAATGGCTTTTGTTATTAAATTCGATCGGCTTAGGCTTCGTTCGTTTCAACTCGGATTTATTAGAAGCCAAGTATCGAATGTGAGCCGACACTCTCGACTCATCTTGTTTTTTTCATACCTCGACTGTTAAGTTGATTTATAGGTAAAAGTAGATACTGTACATGTACTACAGTAAATGCCATCATTTGTAATGGAAATGTAAAACTTATTTTTTATCAAAATATTACGGTAGCTTTTACTCGAATTGCACTTTTTGCATCGATTTTAAAGTGACAATTTGATCATTTTTATTGTTAAAAAATCTAAATTAAAGTTCTAAAAACAAATGAACGTAGATTTAATTTTTGTGTTTGCTTTTTAAATTTTTTTGCCTCGAACATTAATTTTGGAATTAGCTAGTGTACATGAATTTTGTTCAAAGTTCTTTTGTGAGAAAGCAAACAGTCCCTCTTTCTCACGGAATGTACGGTATTGATGTCGCCGCCCTAGCAACAACTTTGAGAAGGAAAACATTGAAACGAATCGCAGTATATCCGGACTTTTTATGCCCTTGGGACCAAAACATGGTCGTACTATATCGTTTTATCGTTTAAATTCAATTTTGAGAATTTAAATTAAAAAAAAAAAATCTTTAAAGCTTTTAACCAATGATGCTGTTCCAGTTTAAATTCGTGTACGTTGGCAATAATATACTCCAGTACGTTATAAAGTAGTTTTATTTTCAATGCTAAAATCAGTAGTCAAATATTTATTTTTATAGTTTCAAAATATGTATAGATTTTAATGTGCGAGTAGGTTAAAAGTATTTTAGAGTGGAAACTTGAGACGAAAGTTTAAACTCTAATCTTTTCAGTACATTGCAGTAGTTTAATAAACTTTACGTTAAATTGATCGGAAGTTCCAGGAATTTATCTGCATATTTACTGAGTACATTATGAAGAAATATGTGGGATTTTTTTTTAATTCAGTCGCGGTAGATGAGAGTACTGTACCTGTAATTTCATTCGGAATTACTACGTTTGGCATTATAATATTATTTTATCTTCTTTTTGCATTTATATTACGAATCAGCGTATTTGCTTTCGTTTATGTAATTAGTCACGCTATCATTAAGAAGAAAAAAAAAACAACCTCCAAGTTATTCTTTTATTGACGTCAAAAGCTTCGCCATATAAACCCGTTCACCCGGCCCTTTATACGATACTCGTGTGCGTGAAAGCAGTTTTATTTTTGTTATAAAAATTCATCTGGGCTAAGCCAACTATTGTATGCGTTTTTTTTTTTTGGTGACATTTCATTATAAATGAATATTCCGAATGGATGTGAAACGCGGTGTAATTAGATAGTTATTTACAATATTCTTATAGTCCAGCGCATTACTTTTATTCAATATGGCATTTATTTTACATTTTCAATTTTTTAATTTAATACGATTTTTAAAATTAAACCAATTGGTGACTTACATTTGAATGTTGATGGAAAGATAGGCTATAGCCACTCCGGTTTACACAATTATTTTAAATCGATGCACTTTATTTCACTAATTTTCTTCTATATTTGGAGTTCTAAAATAGTTCGAGTTCCGAGATAACTTAAATTAATTGTTTTCTGATGACAGTTTTTAAATGCGTGATTTTGGTACGCTTCTTTCTCCTGAAGGATCGTATTTTCTTATAACGCTTTAAAGCGAGTTTTTCTCTTGAAGAACGTTTTTCCTACTTCTATTCTTAGAAATACTTTTTCTTCTATTATATTAAAAGTTAAGATTTTATTAAATTTGTTTAATTTTTTTTAATTATTAAGATTTTTTTCTCTCGATGAAATGTTAAGGCAAAATGACTTTCGCGCGACAAAGAGATTTGAATTATCACGCGCTGGTCAGTTGATACCTAATCGCGTCGGGTCCGTCGATTAATTACTTTGTTTTTCAGTGAAATTGAATACGGTTTGATAAAATAAACTCACATTATTGGTTATTTTCCGTTGCTGTGAGAGTTCATCAAACTTTAATAATTATTTTAACAGACTTTAGAGACCAAAAGTTGGTTTCATGGAAAGTTTTAAATTTATTTTAAACATATTTCTTAACATGATTTTGTAGGTGGTTTTATTTGGTTGTTCTTATTTTTTTTGGTATAACAAAAACATTAAAAAAGCGAATTCTAAGCATGCGCAGCTTTTTTTTTATTTATTGTTTCCTGAATTATACGCTTACAATATTTAACATTCTAATCTTTGGTTGTTTTGTAGCTCTTATAATACCAATGTTTCACCATTAATTTATCAGCCTTTTTTTTTTTGACACTCTTTCGTTCGCAGAGTGTTGCGCAAAGTGTACAAAGCCGCAGCTAAGCTTTTTATCTTGAGAGTGAATAGCTACTACATATTTCACTTTTGAAAAAGTAATTTATTTAGTTTTTTTTTTTTTTTTCAAAGTATGGCAGTTTGTTTTTTTTTTACGTAGAACAAATATTTAAAATGGTTCAAAGTATAATACTGAAAATCAATTTTTCATATAAAATGTCAATTCGATTAAGTTGTATAGGTTTTTTTTTTATCAACGAAGAATTTTAATCTTAATTTTTTGTTGTTGCATTTTTATATTGCCGTTACAAAAATAATACTTAAAATAGTTTTTTTTTTACAAATATTTGCGTAGTTACATGTTTATTATTTATTCTTAGTAGATTTAACCAACATTTTGCCTTTTATTTTGAGGCATTTTTTTTTTTAGTTATTTGATTTTGTTAATGTTTTACGCCTACAAAATGTAAATATAAAGGAAAAGAAGAAAAATAGGCTAAATATAGCATTTCTGACGTTTTCCATCGACTTTTTAGGCTTTATATTATTTTCTTTTTTATATAAAAAATAATAATAATAAATTGAATATGAATTACAGTATGTGGAAAACATTGTTAAAAACATATATTTAAAATATCAATTTCGTTAAAAATCAATAGAATTATTAATTTTGAAAGTTACTGAATACAGTACTGTAGTTTATTTTTTAAAATTTGGTACCCAACTAAGTAATTTATTTTTAAACAAGATTTATTTAATACGATAGCATCGCGATTGTTGAATTACATGATTTTTATTTTAAATTACAAACTTTATTAATATATAAAAAAATAAAGTGTACATTTTTTTTTATTATTCTTTATCAAAAAAAAAAAAAAAATCAATCAAATCTCGTTTGATTTTTTTTGTGTAGGACTACTACGTATATTTTAACAAACATTTTCTCAGCGTGGGGGCCTCTAACGTCGTTTCCACCGAGACCACGTAAAACAAGTTTCTCTCTCCCCTCCTCCCTTCCCCCCAATAAAGTTTACTTCTCGGGAGTTGTTTTTGACAGAAGAAAGCGGTAGGGCAGGCAGTTATTCTTCATACGAGAAGAAGCGCATCTTTTTCAAAATTTGATAAGAAAGTCAATATATCCATATTTGTTCTAAAGTATATACGCTACTACTCGCAGCTGTAAAATACACACACAGATATGAAGTACACACACACAAAAAAAAAAATGTCGCTTATACTTTTTTTTATTTATTTTTTTTTATCTTTATTCGGTAAAACTACATGAAATTGTCTGGGCTGTTTCGATCATTTATTCATCATACAACAAACTTCCCCTGTAGGTGATCGTACGCACTTTTCTCCCACTCTCCCTTTCCCGCGTTTCTATACTTGAAAAACTATAGATAAAGTTTGTAACCACGCACCTGAGGGCATCCATCATCATCACTTTATACGTTCACCGTCGTGTATCATCGTATTTGCCGTTCCAACCCCTTCTCTCTCTCTCTCTCCCTCCCTCTCTCTTTCCACGTATATACCAACCGTTACGTCGTTGATGGAAACAAAAAAATTAGATGGAGTCTTTTTTTGAAGCTTTACTTCCAAATCTGGCAAGTGCATCTTATGTTTGTGCGTGCCTGGTGTATAATTCGCCGTGCTATGTGTGAAGAGGTGCCGAGTTGTGATATATTTAAGGGAGTGATGTAGGATGAAGAGGGGTGTGTGTGTGTATGTGATGAGGGGAGAGAGAGAGGTGGGGGAAGAAGAAAAAAAAAACTCCGGGAAAGAGTTAAAACTGGTATACGCTACGGTGCTAATTATCAATATAAGGGGTTTTGAAGAGCGTAGAAAAAAACTAAGTATAGGACACTGAAGAGTGTGAGAGGAGGGGGGGGGGAGAAAGAATGACGTTTGAAGAATGACCCTAAGAAAAAAGGTGAGTGCGATGGGGTGTTTTTTTCTATTATATTCGCTCGTCGATATTCCGCAGACCCCAGGTGCAAGATGAATTATTTGGCAAGTGGCTTACATATGAATAGGAGGGGTTCTAGCGCCGCATTGTGTAAATGGAACGAGCGGCTAATGAGACTGACGATGTATAAAATTGAAATTAAAAGTGAGGCTACGGCGTTACGTAGAATTATATTATGTACATAGGTTGAAGGAACAAATACGTAGCTGATGTATGCGAAATTCAGCCTGTCATTCAATTTTTTTTTTTTTTATTATTATTGTTATTGTTACTGCTATTCTTACTCGTTTCCGACCACCGACGGTGACGAGGAATTGGTGGATGGGGAAAAATGATGGAACGGGCACGTGTGTGTACTTCCGGTTAAGATTTGTCACTTTAAAATGGTGTGGCACATACGAGAAAAAGATGGGTTATTAATTATTGCGTCATCCGGCACATTTGAAAAAGCAAAGTAAGGCGATGGATGAAGGGATGGGGGGGGGGGGAGGGGAGGTGCGATTGTAAAATCGATCGGAGTTGTTGGAGTATGGAACTGAGATGAAAGTAGGGCGTTGGGTGATGTCATACAATGTATATTATGAAGGAGAAGTTATATGTCAGGGGGAGTTTTCCTTCTTCATTTTTTTATTTTTTCTTTTCCTTATAATGTACCATTCTCTCTCTCTCTCTTTCCCGATCGTACTCGGCAAGACGTGTGACTGGAATACATTTGCCAACATCCTCCAGGCGGCAATATATTAAACAACAGTCGGACATGACGGTTATATTTTTTATGTTTTATCTTGTTATTTGCTGCAGTGATGAATCATTAGATTCTAACTTTTTTTTATATTTATCTTATTACGAGTGGAAGATCTTTGGTTTTTCTTTTAACTCTTTTCTACTTTTTTTTTAGCTTTGTGGAATGAGTTTTTTAATTTAAGATGCAGTGGTGCATTACGGAAATTTGTCGTCGGAGAATTATTTTACGATTTAAAGAACAGCAATTAATGCTCTTTTCTCTTCTTTCTAGACTATATCATAAGAGATTCTATTGCTAGCATTAAAAATTAAATTTTAAGATAATTATTTAATAGTTGAGGAATTTTATTGAGGAAATTAACATGGGAACAATAACATTCATCGTTTAATAAAGTACTATTTAAAAAAGGTATTTTTGGAAGAAGGAAAAAATGTCTGAATAATTCATTTATATTTTTATTGCAGTACAGTATTACGCGTTTTTTTTTTATTCAAATATATTCTAAAGGTAAATTTCAGATTTGAGAAGAAGGTGTTATTAAATCCTCGTTTTTTTTAGTCGTAGGCAATTAATGCAAATTAATTAATTATTAAAATAATTTTTTGTAAAGATTTGGTTTTTGTTTTCTTCCATATCGGTTAACACGCCGGTGATGCAGCTTTTATTTTTAATCTAAATTTATGTTGAATTATTATTAATCTGTTAGTAAATACAGGATTACTCTTTAAAAGCTGAGCAATTTTATTTTAATTCTCGGGAAAATTGGTACTTTAGCCATCGAATATTCAATAAAAGTCAATGAACTGTTTGATTTATTTTTTGGTGACAAGTGAACTCGATTACTAAGTTCCGAAGAACGATTGTACAACTCGTTTAATTAAGTTTATCTTTTAACGTAATTCTACAGTACATGTAGCTTAAAAAAATTTAAACGTTTTGAATTTTTTTATTAAAGGCAAATAATTTCGACACAGAAAAGGTTTTAACTGCAAAACTTAAAATTTGTAACTGCGTAACTTAAAATCAATAAGTTTCGCAAATTTTTTGTTTGTTTATTTTTCATATTTGGTTTTCAGTTGTTATAAATATCTTAAATAAATAGGCGTATGTAATCAATATTCCAGAAATAAAACATATATAAATTGGAGGGGGGAAAAAACACTTTTGTATTTTGAAATAGAAAACTTCAATACAAAACTTTTCAGCATTTTATTCGAAAAATCGTAATTTTTGTTTTTTTTGAATATTTTTTGTAAATAAATACGTTTTAAAGGTCAGCATCATTTTTTTTCTTAAAAAAACTAACTTATGAAACTACTGCAAAATCGAAAACGCGTTAGATGACTTTTAATCACTAGTTTTAATTAAATTCTACTCGGATTATTAACATTTTTAAATGTTTACGAATGACTTATTTACCTTTACCGAAAAGAGATTGAGAAAGAGAGAGAGAAATAATAGCTATTTGAAAATTTATAAGAACAGCGAGTTAAAGTTAATTGCATTAAAACCGTTTGGCCCAATTAATGTTTTATGATGTCGGTTTTCCCCGCAACGTTATTTTTTTTTTCCTCTTCTTCTTTTCGTCTGACACCAAATAACGCAACGTAAGGTGAGGGGGGGAGATAGAGGGATGAGCAGCGAGTAATTCATTCAGTTGTTAGCTCCGTGTTTGGTTTTTACTTTATAGTCGATCGTCGCCAGAACTTTTGGCTCGGTACACGCGTGCGCGCGTGAGCACACCACCACCACGCACGTGTACGTATACATATCATCAACCTAAGTACGATATAAATTTTTATGTAGATATACAAATTCAGAGTAGATGACTGTTAGAGTCTGGCGAGCGCTTTTTATAGCGACTCGGAAAAACTTTCCCCGACTCGGATATTAAGGGATATAAAACACAGCACGGGGGAACTGTAAAGTTAACGGTAGGCTTAAACTCGTTGCCTATACTTTTCCACAGGACATTAAAGTGTAAACGTGAGGATTGCCTTTGCATCACCCCTCCTCCTCCTCCTCCTCGCAACTTTTTTCACCCACTCAGCCACACTTTAGTGTCCGAACGCCGGCTAAGCGCCAAGCGACAAATAAAGTGGCTGACTGCATAGTGAAAATAATAAAAGGCAATGCACAACCCTGTCTGCATACCCGCCCGCCTGCCTGTAGATATCAATTGACGTGGAGGGTGTCGGTTTAACGGTTGCCATCAAAATTGGGCCATCTCATCTAAGGGTGGTGGAGGTGTGTGGGAGGGAAGAAGAAAAAAAATTATGATGTCTACGTTTAGAAAAGTAGCAGTAAGGTGATCGTACATCTGGAATGAGGAGATTGAAGAGCGTAGGTGGGGTTTAATTTGCGTTTGCTGAATAAATAAATTAGAAAATAGTGCAAATAGCGTCTGCTAGATGCTCGGAGTTTGAAAATTAAAAGTAGGAATACCTCAAAACAACATTTTCTGGAGATTTTTTTTTTTTTGAGGGTAACTTGATTTTCGAGTGTGTTTTTTAACATTGACTTTTTGGATTCATTTTACCGGAAGTAGGTACCGTGCGTAAACTTTTTTTGGGCAATATTTTTACAAACACACTGAATAACAATGAGTAATATTTATAATTTAAAATTTTAACTGATAATGTTACCACTATTTGCAATGGTAATTTAATGCGCCTGGTATGACAAATTTGGGGACCTGGAATGGTCAGTCTCTTAAGACATTGTTTCATGTACCGTACGCTAGAAGAAAAAGCGATATGTTTTGAAGATTGGTAAATCGAGGTTTTACCTATTCCGATATTTACAAAACAAGATAAGTTAATATAGTTTTTTTTCGAATTGCAGTTTCGCTTAATTTTATACCTGGTATTAATTTAGTTTTGCAGTTTACATTATGGAGGGGGGAGAATAATTTTCGGTTCATGACAACGTTTCGTTTTAGTGAATAAAAAAACATTTTTAATTAAGAAAGTTGCATCGAATTGAAATTGTAATTGTAGTTGAAGTTGATGAAAATGCGTGAAGAAGTACTGTAAATAAGGCAATCATTATCCGGAATATTATAACACCCTTTATGCTAGCTGTTTGTTTATGACGTTATCTCACGAAGGCCGTAGCTTTATTAAAGGTGAAAGGGCTCAATTATTGCCTTTCGTCAAGTACAAAAAAAAAAAAAAAGTGGGGAATAAATAAATGGATAAAATGTAAAGTTAGCGGTGACATGCGATGGAATCTTTGCCAAACGGTTTCGAGATGAGAGTTGCCGCGTTTACACTACACCGATTTTCTAATTAAGTCGGGCGGTACGCTACCTACTCGTTTAAGCGAATTAGCTTCATCGCGCGTGTATGTGGAAGAATTTATTTATTTTTTTTTCTATTTCTGCTTCTTTCTATCAGAGAGAGAGAGAGAGAGAGTCATAAATTTCGCAACTTTTCGTGGAAATTTGGCACATCGAAGGTTAATCACGAACGGAATTTGATTGGAGTTTTTGATTGCCGGCTGACGTGAGCAAATATATCATGGGCATTGTGTTAACGATCACTTCAATTTTTTACGCCAACTTAGAACTTGGAATTAATTTTTTCGTGGAGACGAATTTCTTTCTTTCTTTTTTCGTACCGGTATCATTAATAAATTTTAATAGGATGATGGCTTTCCGTTCGTTGAACAATCAATTAAAAGGTAGAACCTGGGAATTATTTTTCTCTTAAAGATTTAATTACACAGGCGAATAAACAATTATAATTGTCACGTTTCGTATTTAATTTTTCAAGATGTTTTTGCGTGGTTTTAATTGAGAGAAGACGAGCGAATGCGCGTAATTATCCCTTTTTATATACACGAAATTTGTATGCAACGATTATTAGCTAGTTTTATATATCTTAATAACCACGGTTATTAATTAATGACGTCGTAGCTATTTAAGGTAGATAGCTAACAGAATATTAATTTTTGTATTATTATTATTATTATTTCTATACGCAAATAATTTAAAATTTGGGTTCATTTTGATTATTAACGAATATTAACTTAAAATTCATGGTTTAAGATGATTATCCTTCCATAACAAGACATTTTTAAAATCAGGGAAAGGTTCAATAAAAACTATAGTTGCTTTATTTATTTATGGACAGCGCTTGAAATTGATAAATTCTATAGAAATATTTCTGTACAGTGTATGACTTTTACGAGTTCGTTGGTTAAAAGTATATAAAAAGTGCGTAAAACCCGGAAATGTGAAACGAAGCTGACCCGTCATCTTAAAAATCAGCTTACGCGCCGCGCCGACAATGCTATAAAAATCGATTGAAAAAAAAAAAGAAAGAAAGTACTTATTAAGTTTATCCACGAAAGACAACGACTTATATAATACGAGAAAGAAAAAAAATAAATAATTACAAAAATAGGGCCGCGGACAAAATTATAATATTAAATGAATCTTCATACTTTCAGGCGTGGAAATAACATCCAAAATTTAATACATTATCGACCCTACTACCTACATGCGATTAAATGTTACGTGAAAAAGTAGATTCCGGGTTACACTTAATTATCGTTCTCGGCAAATAATTGTTGGTTTTAAAGCTGGTATCGCGAGAGAGAGAGAGAGGGGGGAGAGAATGAGAAGAAGGAAAAAGTGGGATTGAATTATTAAGTACGATAAATAATTGAAATTGAGATGAGGTCGTGCTCAGTGCAGAGTGCGTCGTTTCGATCAGGGGTACTGCTAAGAGTACTGTACAGGTAAGCGAGAGCCCTGCTTCCAACTTCTCAATTATTGAGTCATCGAGGGTAAACCAGCAGCGGCACGATTGGTCTACCTACCGCATTTTTATTGTTTCTATATTCTTCGCGAATAGCCCGAATTCATCTTAAGGGAGTCATTTTAAACGATAGGAGTCTAATGGTAAGACCTTTCTGCGGGTTAGCAGCGTCACGGCACACGTGTAAATGTGTGTGGATAGATAGATGGATGGATAGAGAAAGTGAGATAGAGGAAGGGGAGAGAGAGAGAGAGAGAAAAAAAAAAAAGAAAGGGTAGGTGAGCTTTGCAGTCAAGTCAAGCCGAGCATTTAATGTTCCTCGGAATGGCGCCTTTGGGATTTGAAGCTGAGGGGAAACTCCGCCGCTACCTGAATAAAGGCACACACACAACATTACTAGGAGTAAGTAAGGTGACTGACTTTAATGTTGAAGACATTAGTTGTCTTGCATCTATTTCCACTCCACTTGTCGTCTTTTAGACCAAATTCTATCCGCTACGAATATACCTTTTATTTTTTCGTAATGGTGCGCTGGTATATTATTCTCATTCTCACCCATCGCTTTCTCTCTTTTTTCAAAGTTTGATGATTTTATACGCTTGGATTCAACTTCAACGATGTCACATATTCGATTGTTTCCAGTGATCCGACGACAAATTCAATTGATAAAATTCGATAAGAAGAATATATTTTTTTTTATTTGTTATTATTTATTTTTGCTGGGTTTTTATCGGTGAGATAGGGTTTGTTGGATTTTTTTTGCGTTTGAAGAATTAATTAATTGATTTTAAATCTTTGGGTGTTGAGCGGATGAGATAAGATGAAGGGGGAATGTGATTGATCGTCTGGTTTTTGAGGAAAATAAAGGAGTGGGAGTTTTTTTTTTTATAGTTTACTATGTGATTTTATATAAAAGATTTTTTGA